>VZTV01100196.1:12573-30827 GCA_013400875.1 Anhinga rufa
GCGCGGACGTCCCGGTGCCGGCGTTGGGCGGGCGGGGAGTGGGGGGGGATGACGGACGGACGGACGGACGGACGGACGAGCGGACGGCGGTTCCTCTGGCAGCCCTTCCGCTGCACGGCCCTGCCCTGCCAGCCCGCGGCGGGCCTGGCTCGGCGCACCCTGCGTCCCCCTCCGCGCCCCTGGGGCTGGGCTGGCTGGGCTGGGCTGGGCTGGGCTGGGCGGGAAATCCTCTCAGGCGGTAGCTGCCGCGGCGGGCGTGAGGAGCTCCGCCGCCAGCGCTGAGGTGGCTCCCCCGGAGCCCGGGGCCGGTGCGGGAGAGGGTCCCCCCGGCCTGGGGCACGGCTGCGCTTCCCGTCGCCCCGTCAGCTCTGCAAATGCGGAACCGGGGTGCGGGTGCGGGCTTCGCACCGGGGCGGCCCCCCCGTCCCCCCTCAGCGAGCGCCGCCGCCCCCCGGGCGGCAAATCCCGACCTCCCTGCCGGGGTTAGCGGGGAGAATAAACTTTCTGGTCTCACCCAGGAGTAAAAGTAGAGCGCTTCCATTTTACGAGCATGTAACTTTTGATTAACTGGCGCTGTGTGTACGGTTTTCCCCCTCTTAATTCTGCCCATCCCAGGGCTGCTCAGCAGCTGGCAGCTCCACTTTGGCAGCAGGGCTGGCACCTCCGGGTGGTGGCCTGCGTGGCTCGTTCGGCTGCACAAGGCCACGGCGCTTCACGGTGTGTGGTTTGCCTGCTTCGGAAGACTTGTCCCAGCTGCCGCAGTTGCCATGCTCTTCCTAAAGCTTCATGGTTTATTTAAAACAAAAAAAAACCTTTGGGACTGCTGCCCAAGGGTACTCGGTGCCTTGATGAGGGCTGACCTGAATGCAGGCAAGGCAGGATCTCTTGCTATAAAAGCTTCTCCCACAGAGGTGTATTACATACATCCTACTGATCCATGGATTGGTTGGACTCTTTTATACGCTGTAGTACTGAACTACACACCAGCTGCTTTCCACCGGACAAAGTAAGGCAACCCCAGGGTCAATAAGCTACTTTGTTTGAGTAAGCTGGTAGGGCTGCTTGGCCCAGCTCAGCGCCTGTGCCCTTGGACTGATTTCGCTCAGTGTTTTCCTGCTGAGCGTGCTCGCGACGGTAGGAAGCATTCAGTTGTGGCGGCAGTGGCGTTGGAGGCACGCGAGGTGCTGGGAGTGTAACCCCTGACTCTGCGCGGTCAAGCTCTTTGCTCTGCCAGGTGAGCTGGTTCAGGCACCAGACTTGATCTGGCCGTGCTCTCGTTTAAATGTTTCGAGGCTGCTGTAGTACACTTGTACAATTAGCAATGACTTCTGAGTTCCTTTGTATATAGAGAAAAGGGCAAGTTATCTTTGCTGGAGCAGAAGATAATCTGGTAAGGGGCTGAACCTCCTCAGGGAGGTTCCTTCAGCCATTCTGAAGTCCTGTGTCTATCTTCAGTATATAAAAATTAACCCCCCAAAAAACAAATGGCCAAACCGTATTCTAGGGGGCTGACAAACAGAACCGTTCAGCCAAAAAACAACACGACTGTCAGTTCGATCAGGATTTTAACTCCAACTGCAGAAGCGTTAACACAGATTTCAGTATTTGTCCCGAAGTTCTTTCTTTGTGTTTGAGCCTGTTAAAAGGCAAACAGCTTTATTGCAACTGCAGGGTCTTGGGACAACTTCTAAGGGAAAAGGAGAGTAAAATAGTGTGGTCTTTTGAAAAGCTTTAGTGGCAATGCTGACACTTTCTAGAGGCTTGTTTTGCTGTTTAGTTCGTTCTTGTATAAATACTGCTTTGTACAAAGAGGGTACCGCACTTCAGGTTGTATATCGGCATAGTGTATCTGGTGGTGCAACCTCTTTTTGGAGGTGATTATGCTAGTTTCTCTTTTGAGTGACGTGAAGACCTGCAGGTACAGTGGGAAAATCTAGAATAGCCAACACATTTGTGCCTGTTCAGCTAATGGCTTCTAATACCCTGCTAGTTAGCCTTCAAAGACCCCTTTCCCTGGCAAACTGGAGCGCTTGCATTGAAAATTGTGCTTGATGATACGGTTTTACTCACCAAAGTGACGTACTTAGCTAAAATCCAGGCTGCCAGGTCCTGTCTCTCGGGCTTAAACATCCTGGTTTGTCTCTTCTAACCAGAAATTAATTTGTTTAAAAGTGTGAGTCAGAGGTTGCACTTTTCGTTGTTATGTTGACAGCTTTCTCAGCTAGTGAAACTTAGGAGGTGGGAAGAAAATCTAGGTTATAGTTAAGACTGCAGCCAAACTAGACAAGGCTAACACTCCATGTGTATAACATGTTTGAGTCTTCCTTCTCTCCTGAGCAGTCGGATATGGCAGCAGTCCTTAAACAGTTTTTACTAGTCTACCATCAGCAGCATCAGAACCACTGAGGATTTTTTTCACTTGAAGTGTCTTTGTTTTCAGCGAAGGGATGTTTGGCCTGGCTGTGTGCTTCTACATGGTGCTCCATGCACTCCAACTACTCTGGAAGGCTTGGGCAGTTAGTGCTTGGGGTCTCTTGCTCTGTGATTACAAGCACCAAAGCATGTGTGTTGGCTCAAGCTAAACAGATATAACGTTCTCCTGAGATGAGTCCCTTGTTCTATTGCTTTGCATTAAGTTGCCATGAAGAAAAACCTGGTCTTTCATTGTGTGGACTCAGTTGCTGAACGGACTAATAACTGCAGTTGTGTTTTTACAAAGATTCTGGCTGCTTTTTCTTTTTTTATCCACAAAAAAATCGTGTATCTGGTTTTGCTTGCAAAAATAGTATCTCTGTGGCTTGCCCCTGTTACTGTTAGTGCTGATACAGTTCACCACTGGAAAAATAAGGATGAAGCTGTCCCAGCAGTAGAAGCAATGTACTGATGTGCTGTAAATGGGAAGACCGTGTCACTGAGCAGTCTCGTGGAGGCATGCAGCATAGCACAGTTATCTACTAATACTGCATCTCCAATGTTGTGTTTAGGGGGTTCTGCTTATGTTTCAGCAGCTTGTCACTTACGTAATCTGGTGTCTTTCAAAATCGGGCTTTGTGGGGTTTAGGAGTTCCAAAACACTACACATTATTTCCTGAGAGAGTATGTAAGCCTTTCTTTTCCTAGAGCCTTGACTTGCGTTTCTGGGGCTGACAAAAGGGACTGTAATGCTCCTTTTATGCAGAAAGAACTTGTTGCTGGCAGTAGAACAAGATTTCCCCTGTTATCCTAACGAATGAAGCTGCACCTTCCTCTACTGCTTTATTTGTTTTCTTTGTCACTAGGTACTTGCAGTACTGTAGGTAAGAGGGTTTTTTTTTCTTTAATGTGCAATTGTGAAATCAAACACTTGTAAGTAAGAGTGCACAGCTGTTGTCGGAACTGCAAAGGAAGAATGATTTCACTGAACTGAGCATTTGTAGCAGTGACTTGAAGATGAAAGAGGAAAAAAAAAATAGCAGAACAGTTACATCGGTAGGTCTCTTGAACAGCAGCAAGTCTTCCTCTCTCTTGCATGAAAAACTTGGGGGGAGGGGGGAAGGCGGCAGAAATCTCACTGTTCTGACTCAGGCTGAGGGCCCTGGCTTGACAGGGTGGCATTATGTGAGTTATTTAATGGCGTTCCTATCCTCCCCTCTCAGCCAGTGCATGAATGAGGTACTGAAATGCAGGGTCAGTGCACTGTGTTGGACAGACGCTGGAGCCACTGATGCACAAGCAGCTGCCCATGCATCAGTGTGGGGTGGGCAGCCGGAGGCTGGAGCAGTGACAGCTGTTCCTGCCCTCTGCAGTGCTTGGGCACTGAAGGGTAACTTGAACTCCTCATTCATGCCTGCACCCGATTCAGGAGGAGGTGGAGGAGGGAGCCTGCCTGGCTCTCCCAACAGTGGAAAGAGTCTGTTGCTTGTGGTATGCATGGATCCTCTGTCCCTGTTCCCTATAACCAGTGCTGTCACATGCAGTCAAGACAATCCTTCACCCAGCCAGAGGAAAGCCTGCTCTCAGACCTCTGGGGGTAGGGAAAGCTTAGCTAAGGATCTGCTTCCTTTGATCCTCCAATGAGGCCAAACTGTAGCTGCTCAGGGCTTTTAAAATCCCAATGACATGAAATTGATGCAAGTCCTGTTTGTTCCAGTTTCCCACTCTTTGAAGCTCTGTGAAGCAGCCCATGGGTTCCCCCTTCTCCCACTGCAAATGCCCATATAAGCAACGGGGGACCTCGGAGGCTTGGTCTGACCTTGCTGGCTCAAAACAAAGCACTGCATCTCGGCTCCGGTTTAAGAACTGTGCTGACACAGGCTGGGCAAATGCCTTGCTCTGCTTGGTGTGAGTGCTTTGTGGGTGAAGTGGGAACAGCTCATTTTTATGGCTGAAGTTGGGTGCCATATGTTAACACCTCTCCTAAAGCTGGTCTGGGCATGAGTACTATTGAGCTGCTTTCAGCTGTGCCTGGAGACTTCTGAGCATGGCCCCTTCCATCTGCAGGGGCTGGCAATAACCATGTACTGTGCTAGTCTGCCTTGGGAATTTTATTTGTATTCATTCTCTTGCTCCTGTCTATCTTGTACATCCATTTTTTTTTCACTTGTGTTCTGCAGCTGCTAAATACAGTAGCCCTTAACTAAGAGCCTCTGCTTTATGAGCCAGATCTCAGTGTAGTCCCGGGAGGAGCCAGGTGGCAAGGGAAACGGGCGTTGGGGCTTCTGATTCTTTCTGCCATGCAGCAACCCGGCTGTCTGTGAGCACCCTGAAAGTTGCTGTGGCTGCCTTAAGTGTTGTAAAGGCTGGGGTGCTGGGTAGGTAGGCTTTGTCCTCTTCCTTCATGACCGTTTGCTCCTTCAACAGGAAGGGGTCCAGATGATTTTCATGGGGAGGGAGCATGTCAGCTAGTACAGAGAAGCCTTGTGTGAAGTCAAGGGACTAGATTTGCCATGCAGAATCAGTGAGTTGTTTGTGGATTGCTGATTCTTGAGGGTGCTGGACATTACTGTAGGTAAGGGAGCATATCAGCTGTATCTCTTCCAAAAGGGATGTTTCCATGGCAGCAGATACAGTGCAGGAAGTCTTCTTGAAAGCCAATGTTTTCTTGACCAGCTTTCAAAAGAAAAAAAAAAACAAAACCCAAAGAATTCCACTCTTGGTTTAATAGGAAAGAACAACAGTGTCAGTTGCTATGCAGCAGACATCTGATGGGTGTGGGGTTTTTGCATGTTTTTAAGAGAAGCTCACCTCCAGGTAGGATGATGATGACCCCACTGTTGCTTCCACTGGAGTCTTTGTAATATGGTCACTTCTGATTTGAGATGTGGTATGCAGAGAAAAGGAGGTGTTTTCCTTTTAATATCCTGCAGTGAGTAAGCAGAAAAATGTCAAAGGGTGACTGAAAGGGAGAGCAAGCATTAAGTGAGATTAAGCACTAAATTGAAATGCTCTTGTTCAGCCAAAACTGTCACTCTGTGTCAGCTTCAATTTAAGGCTTCAGAGGGACAGCTTTCTTTCCTGTTAAAGGTAGCGAGCATCTTCGAAGTCCCTCATTAGGGTGTGTACTAGCCAGAGACTGGGAGCCTTCACTCAAAAACCTTGTATTGGAGGGTAGGCTTTCAATCACAAGCCTTCTGTTTTGAAAAGGGCTGCAGTAACAGACCAGCTACCCATAACTTTCTAATCTGGATCTCTTCTGAAGGTTCAGTGTAACTCCTGCCATTTCCTTGTGCTCCTCTTCCTCCTCCTCCTCTGCCCCTGGTTAAGGGGGCTGAAAGAACATGTAGCTGTGTGTTGGCTTTGGAAGTTTGGCAGTGAGCTAGGGTAGCTGATGTTGAATATGGTTGCCCTGCTATGAAAACACTTATTTCTGGCAGAGGTGTAGACATATGTATGGATTTTTCTGCTATTGCAGCTACAAGTGGTGGCAATCGTCTGTGTGAGTCTGCAGCCAGTTGCCCTTGGGGGTGGGGGAGGCAGTGCAGGGGAGAGTACACTGCCTGCCAGCAAATGCTGCTGTGTGGAAAAACGCTCGTTGTGCTATTACTTGCTCCCAAACAGAAAGAGCTGATTTGATGCTATCTGGTGAGAAACTAGGGCTACTATTGTGGTGTGAATGCTGTCGCTGAAAGAGCCAGCTTTCCTGTTTCACAAGCTGACTTCTCTATTGCAGAGCATGAGAGCAGAGCAGTAAGTGTCCTCGGATGCTCACTGACAGTGGAGTGCTCCAGCTACCTTGGCTGAGCCTGGGATGCTCCATTAATTTCTGTAGAACTGAGGTCTGTGACAGGCTTCTGAACTGCCCCTCTCCTGCTTGTACCCTACCAGCAGCACAACAAATGTGTGCTATGCTCGAAAACTTCATAGGCAAAGAAGCAGCATGCTTTGTGTGTGTGTATATCTATGTGTGTATATATATAAAGCTAGTAATTTACTGTAAATGTAATTGAAATTTTAATGATCTAATTTAAGAATTATTATTAGCTTTGATCTTATTACAGAAAAAGACTATTTATGCACATGAAGCCTTAGTAATAATAAAGGTAACATTGTATGGGCTTAGTTTCCACACCTTTTCCTGGTGTTATTCTCATCCTTCCCCTGGCTTCTGAGGCTGGTAGTGGGATTTTGGTGGTGGCAGGGGTATTATAACAAGTTGTCAGTATTGTGACTCCTTTGCTGCGAGGAATAGGATGTTGAGGGCTGCGTCTTCCTTGCTGTAGGAACCACTGGGGTCCTTCTGTTATGTTTGCTTTTTACACATTTGGTCTTTCTTTCGTTGCTCTGCAAGCTCCATGTTACATCCAAATCTATTATACAAAGTGCCTTTTATGTATGTTAGATAATATTTCTTTGCTCTGTTACCTCTAAAATTTTGTCCAGCTGCACATCTCCATTGGTGATTGATGACTTTCTTACAGCCGTGGGGTCTTCAGTGTCAGCCCTGTGCCCTGTTATCATACCATACCTGTACTGTCACATCCCGTGTATCTACTTTCTGAGATACACCAAGTAAAGCAAAGCTGCAGGCGAATCAAGAAGAGTTCAGACAGAAGAAGCCTGACAAGCTTCTAGTCCTGAGGCCTTGCAAACTCGGTTCAAAGCTTATGGCCTGTTACTAGAGATGGTAATACGGTATCATGGGGTAACAGAGGCTGGTGAGCAGCTGCAGCTTGCTGGGGTGGTGGGAGAGGCTCTCAGAGGCAGAACAGCAGTTTTTTTTCCTGTTCTGCTTTCCCTTCTCTATGAGCTAGAGGGGAGTGGAGTTTCATCAGAGCCCCATAAACCTAGGATATAGATGAAAAGATGTGCCAAGGGAAGCAACCTGGGCTGGAGTTGGTGTTTTCAGTCAGGTGCTTCCCCTGTGCTTTGCTAGGATCAGAGTCCACGCTTGACAGTGACTTCAGTTAATGAGAAAAACCTCAAATGTTGAAAAAAAAGCTTTGTAAGTAACGCTTCTTAGTTGCTCTTTAGCATGGCAAAACTACATGTTTTAGCTGTGAGCATTGGGGATGTTGCTTATGTCTGTTTTGCTTTGTTTACTTTTTTCTAAAGTACTTTAACTAAACTACTGTCAGGAGTCCTAAGATGAGCAAAAAGCCGTCCTAATCATCCCTCTCTCTTTGACTGTTCTCTGCCTAAATATGTAACACAACATGGCATTAGAAAGTCTTGATTAACTTGATAAGGATAGCAGAATTTAGAAGAATCTCCCCTGATGCTTCCTCTTGACTTATCACTGCCTGATGTTCATTGCAGTGCTCTACAGCAGTTCAGTTCCTGGGAACACTTGTATAATAGTGGACATCTGCAGCCGCTGGCAGGAAGGGCTGCATTTGAAGAAGGCCATTTCTCTAAACTTGCATCTTCCGGTCACTTGTAGTCTCTGCAGTGTAGTCTAGGGTCCTGATATGTCCCTGCTTTTTCTCACACAGGCTCCTGGGAGAGGAGCTGTACAAGGACTTGCCTATAAGCATTTTTTAAAAAGTTGTCCTGTAAATAGGAACCAGTACTTCCAACCCAAAAGAAGGGTCGGGGGTATGAAATGGGCACAGCTCACACTGGCTGAAGTGCATCTTGCTCTCTAGTTGCTGTATTGCTCTGTAGAAGACAAATCCCTTCAGCACAGCTCAAAAGTGTTTTGCCTACACCTGAGGAGTCTCAAGAAGCAGGCTGAAGGCAGAGCAGGAGCCCCCAAATCAGTTGCTGTTTTTAGCTAAGCTACTGACTCTTCTGTGCGTTTTGATTACTGTTTGCAAAGCTTAGTTTTATGCCTGAATGTGTACAGGCTTCAGTCCGCAAGAGTGAATCGCACGCTGCTGCATGCTGTTTCCATAGCACCACTCAAATCTGTGCTAGGCAGTCCCTGAAGAGGCTTGCTGAGTAGCTGACGTGCGTTCAGGGATGAGGAGCATCAGGAGATGTACCAGCCTAATGCATGGGGTGGGGAAGGAGCCTTATTTAAATATTGACTTTGATATTGCCAGATGTCACTGTCTTGGCAGAATGAAAACAGGCTATTATACTGCAATGTGCTTTGCTTGGAGCTGTGAGCTCTTAAAAGCACCATTCATGCAGTGTGTTTCATTTCCTCGACAAGCTACTTGCAGTGTTGTGCTCCAAAACGTGGTTTTTTGGTTTTTTTTTTTAGAGGGGATTTGATCTCGAGTAAATGAATAGACCTGCAGTGAGCTCTTGTCTTTCTCTCCTCCCAGGACTGCTCTGGAGCCTGCCTGGCAGGTGTTTGTTTTACCTTCTTGTCCTCTGGGTTGTGACAGCTGTTTGTGTCCACTGCCTAGGCAGACTCTTCAGGTGCCATGCACCTGTAGCACCCTGAGTAGGTAGCATACGAGCCCTTGAGCAAGGGGTGTGTCCTTGATGTGTCCACCCGCTGTATCCAGAACATTGCCATGTGGTCCGTCACCACCTCCGGAGTCTCTTGAAGGAGCAGGGAGGGAGCAGAAGTTACTGCAGAGGATCTCGAAGACCTCTGTCTGGACATCTGAAGAAGGCCAGGTGATGTGTCTGAAAAGGCAAGCTGGGGTTGTGCTGCTGCCTGCCAAGCAGTTGCTCATCCCTGATCATCCTACTGAGCAAGACTGAGCACTGCGTGGGTCTGGCTCCTTACTTCTCCCAGGTCTCGGGCCAGGTTTGGACCCCTGCATGCTGTCTTCCCCACCAGCTCCTGCTCCAGGGTGTGTGGGGACCTCAGCCCCAAGCTTGGGCTGGGGACACACCCCAAACTCAAGTTAAGGATGTGGGGAGGGGGGGGGGATCCTGTGCTCCACAGAAGTTGGCCTTTAATATATGTAGCTTAACTGCTAAAAACTCTACTGTGGTTTCTAGCTGGCTACTACTGTTGTATGATTTAAGTGTAGTAATTTGGAAGAAGGGTAAGACTTTAAAGCTTTACTGTTTTGTCCAATAAATCAGTCCCTAACTGTTCTGGACACCCACTTTAAACCTCCTCATCTGAAGACTGAGGAAGGAATAAACAGTCACTGCTGCCATTTAAATAACCATTTCTAGGAATCAGTCTTAAATACTGAAGTTTTTTGAAATACATTTGCATTTCTTAGCGCATTCTAGCAAATGCTGAGGTACAGCAGTGAGACCTGTCTGTATCTAGTGAACTGCTACTTGAGCTTTGTATACTGCTCTTGTTGCTCTGCCAGGACTGCAGATCAGTCTAAATAATGGTCCTTCTTGAGTTCAGTGTCATGCTAGAAAATGTGTTAGCACTTCACTCAGTCTAACAGAATGAGTGTGGACACTAAGCAGATAGTAGTAAACTTCTTTGCAAAATGCAGTGGTTGAATGTTTCTTTTTGAATAGTATCTTGATTTCTAGATGTGAACAAGTCCTGCCTTCCTGCCCTTCGTGTTGATCTTAAATACTCAACTATGTTTTTTCTTTTCTGGAGGAATCTCTTGAGTATTTAATGTTAGGGGCAGAATTCAGTTTTGGACTGCATTGTCTTCAGCAGATAATTTGTTCAGAAAAACATATCTGCTGCAACTGCATTCTTTATTACTGAGTTCCAGCAACCAGTGCTGCTGTTCAATATCAACTTGTTCAGTTTTGTTTCCCATCAAGGGAGAAAAAAAAACAAACCAGAAGCTCACCAGGCGTTGAACAACTGCCAGTGAGATGTTGCATATGTGCAGGACACTGCTGCCATGTGCTGTGCCACACAAACTGCCCGCTGGTTAGGTTGGTTAGACAGTACAGAGATCACCTGTAAAGAAGCAAGAGTTGCATGGCTTTGCTGAAGTGTGTACGGGGGTAGTTGTTCAGTATGTTTCCCCACGAATCACGGTTGTGAAGACTTTGTTTTAACAGACCAGCAGTCCTGCTAGAATGGCAGCTAGTGCTCTGAGAGCATGGCTGGGATGGTAGGTGAGCCATGTGCCTAATGCACCTCTCTGGGTGCATTGCTTCAAACACCAGCTTCTGAGCTGCAAGTTGTTTGCACTATTAGGTGTATAATTTGTTCCTGCAAATTGTTCTGGGTTGGGGCAACCTCCAGTATCAGTACAGGCTGGGGGATGAAGGGATTGAGAGCAGCCCTGCAGAGAAGCACTTGGGGGTACTGGTGAGCGAAAAGGTGGACATGAGCCAACAATGTGCACTCGCAGCCCAGAAAGTCAACCGTATCATGGGCTGCATCAAAAGCAGCGTGGCCAGCAGGGCAAGGGAGGTGATTCTGCCCCTCTGCTCTGCTCTGGTGAGACCCCACCTGGAGTGCTGCATGCAGCTCTGGAGCCCTCAGCACAGAAAGGACATGGACCTGCTGGAGCAGGTCCAGAGGAGGGCCACAAAGATGGTCAGGGGGCTGGAACACCTCTCCTATGAGGACAGGCTGAGAGAGTTCGGGTTGCTCAGCCCAGAGAAGAGAAGGCTGCGGGGAGGCCTTATTGTGGCCTTTTAGTACTTAAAGGGGGCTTATAAGAAAGTTGGGGACAGACTTTTTAGTAGGACCTGTTACGTTAGGACAAGGGGTAATGGTTTCAAACTAAAAGAAGATAGATTTAGACTGGATATAAGGAAGAAATGTTTTACAATGAGGGTGGTGAGACACTGGCGCAGGTTGCCCAGAGCAGTGGTAGATGCCCCATCCCTGGAAACATTTGAGGTCAGGTTGGACAGGGCTCTGAGCGACCTGGTCTAGTTGAAGATGTCCCTGCTCACTGCAAGGGGGTTGGACTAGGTGACCTCTAAAGGTCCCTTCCAACCTGCACCATTCTATGGTAAGTCACAGACACTGTCTGAATCTTTAATTAGGAAACTTATGGGACCCTTCAGGAGTATTTGGGGCATCCTGCTTTGATACCTTTCTGTATGGATTGCAGATGAACATGAGTGCTATGGTTGACAAGAGCAGTGGTGATAGGGGGAATTAGTTTCTGCATATTTCTAAACAGTAGCAAGTGAAAGCTGTTAGAATTAATGCTCTGAAGCTGAATAGTTTCGGTTGGCTTGCATGCCTGTCACTGCGCAGGTGTTTCAGTGTGAAAGATTTGTGGGGATTGTATAAGAAGGAAAGCGACTTGAGCGTCAATGGAATCTGCAAAGCAGTCTGCTGAGTGCTTCCTGCAGTGGCAAGGGAGTGTTTTTGGAGTAAACAGCAAAAGGGAGAGCTTTACTGGAATAAATTTTCAGTCATCTTTAATTCTGTTCTAGCACGCTGGTATGTGAAATCTTAAATATGCTTCTGTTTCTTATTTACAGTTCAAGAGCAAACTTCACCTTGGTTGATCACAGAAATTTACTTCCCTTATATGCCCAATGAAGAGTACTTTCCTATTCAAGAAGCGTCTTTTGAGAAAGTGAAAATATGGAATGGGAAGAGGGATATGGAAGTCAAAGGAAGACCTCTGAGTGTGTTGTTAAGAGGAGTTAAGAAGACTTTTTAAGCTCTTTAGGAGGGAGAACTGATAAGTTGAGGACAAAGCAAGCATAAAGTAAAATAACTAAACTCCTGCAATCTGCCTGTTCCAAGGCAACGTCACTAGAGAGGTCTTGTGTCCCCTTCATGCAAGGTGGTGGCAGCAGCATTTCTGAGGGCTCTGGTGGCTCCTTAATAATAATGCCGTGTCACAGCTCCCTAGCTGAAGTTTGCCCTTGAGAACTGACAGCTGGGAACAAGAAGTATGCAAGTCAGTGCTTGGACTTTCCCCTCTTCAATATCCTGATCCAGTTTTTATCTGGCAATGCAGAATGAGAAACTGAATTGCATTATGAATAGCTATTTAAGCTCTGAATTATTCTGAGTGGTTTCTGTGCTGATGGCAGAGCTACCATGTGCCAAACCTGCTGTAACAGTAACCTGCTGGGTATTAGCTAGACCAATCCTTAATCGTAAAGTTTGAAAAGTATACCAGGCTAATCCATTAAACAGAACTGATCCATTGAACTCTGACTGGAGCTTGACCAGTACTTAGAGTGGCTAAGAATATAGGTATTTTTTTGCTTGATATTTACAGTTGTGAAATAGGGTGTGTGATGGGTTAGCTTGTGCAGTAGGGAATGATGCTAAACTTAGACTTCACTTAGCAGTGCAAAGCTTTATTCTTAGGTTTTGCAGTGATGTTCAATTTCAGGTCAAATACTGTGAGAAGGCAACTTGCAGAAACAATGCAGTGCGGTTCTGGATCAGCGGCTCACTAAAAGCACTGGGGGTGTGCTTTTAAAAAAACAACAAACAAATAAAACAAAAAACCCCCACAAAAACACACAACCCAACAACAACAAAAAAACCCAAACAAAACCGCCCCCCAAACCAAACAACACAACCAAACCCGCAGAAAAAAAACAAACAAAACCCAACAAAACTCCCTTCCCTTCTTTTCCGCCCTTTCCCCCAAACTTTTAGGGCTGAAGCTCAATTTCCTTCAAGACACATCCTTCAAACTTTGATCCTTCAAACCCACTGCGCTTCTTCCCTCCCTCTGTAGTTTCCGTCACGTTGGCTGTACCAGAATCAGGAAAAATGTCTGCCTTTGTGTTCATCTAGATATGTCTTTCAGTAAAATAAATGGTTTAACTTGCTCTACTTACTTCGCAGTGAAATATGTGAGGAGAACAGCTTATGCAAGCATGCTAATGTTTAGGAAAGCTTACCTTTGTGTGGAACGGACTGGGACAGAACTAGATAATGCATAAATATATGAATACTGCTTGGGAATCTTGAGATATCAGTACTTTCCTGATGTGAACGTGTACGGGTTGTAAAAAAGCAAATATAGATTGTCTGTAATGTTACCCAGAGGTGATGTCTTTTGTCCAAAGTCCAATCTGATGGAAGGAGTCAGTGCTCGGTGTATTCTAGGACCTGGAAGTCCTTGGAAGCGTTATCTCTTTGTGGGGAATCATCTCTGGACAAACTTTCTTGACCCTTTTCTTTGCCTTCCTCTGCTTTTGGAGTGATTAGTGTTTTATGACTGTCTGTTGATTTGTGTGACAGCAGTATCTCTGTAGGCAGTTTCATTTAATTTACTGTCCTAGTCTGACTTGGAGTAGGAGCAAATGTCTCTTAACAGGATTTATGCAGCTCAAGCAGCATTAAAAGTCATTCAAGGACATATCAGTCAGATAAAATCTCAGAGTACTTATTATTATAATGGGAACTTCAGTGGTCATAACGCTTTAGATTAGTAGATAAGGTAGATGCATTATCTGCATTATATTAGAAAAAAATAAGCCAGTCAGTGCAGTTGGTTTGTTAGTGAATTGCTCCTGGTTCATTGCATGCACGGTTGCAGGATTCTCCTTCTTATCTCTTAAATGAGATTGAGCAGTACAGAAATATTCAAGCCCCACATCTTGAGTTTGACCAATTTGCAGCCCTTGCAGAATGCGGTTCAAGGTCCCTTTGCTAGTGACAGCCATTCCTCCAAGTCAGTTTGGAAGCACTGCAGGAATTGGTGCTGCCTAGCTGGGTATGCCGTGCAGCAGTACAGGCAAGTGGCAGCCAAACTCCATCTGAAATAGGACACTTCAAGGCACTCCCGGCTGGATGGGTGACTGGTAAAATGCTGGACTGTAAAGGAACAGGTAACCTATCTTGCTTGATGCTGCAGAGGAAACAACCCGACTTATTCTGTGTTTTCAAATGACAGGTATCTAGTAATAGTGAACTGCCGCACCAGTGTGTGAGAGTACTTTGTACTAGCAATCTGTTGGTGTTCCATTAGCGCTCCTATGCTAGGTCTTATTTTCTTGAGTGGGCTCACCAAAATTAGACAGTGGGTGAGAAATATAGATTAATAAGGGCTCGTCTTTGTTTTGGGCTCATCTGCTTGGATAAGCTATATAACCGGCTCAGTGTCTATTGCCAGCTCATGGACGGGCTGGTTCTTTGAAGAGTTTGTGGCAAAAAGTATTAGTAATCTAAAGGTGTGATTTTCAGCCTGGAGAAGAGAAGACTGAGGGGGGTTCTCATCAATGCCTATAAATATCTGAAGGGCATGTGTCAGAAGGATGGGACTGGACTCTTTTCAGTGGCGCCCGATGACAGGACAAGGGGCAACAGGCACAAGTTGGAACACAGGAAGTTTCACTTAAATATGAGGAAAAACTCCTTTCCTGTGAGGGTGACAGAGCAGTGGAACAGGCTGCCCAGAGAGGTTGTGGAGTCTCCTTCCCTGGAGACATTCAAACCCCGCCTGGACGCGGTCCTGTGCCCCCTGCTCTAGGTGTGCCTGCTCATGCAGGGGGGTTGGACAAGATGGTCTCGGAGGTCCCTTCCAACCCCCACCGCTCTGTGATTCTGTGACCAGTTGGGGAGGGGGGATCAGAATGTTCCTATGACCCGAGAGATTTCTGGGGCATATATGATTGCATATTTATTGTACCAGCGCACTTCTGCTGATTAGGCAGGGTTTTACAGTTTCATGGACATTTCACACTGTCTTCTCAGATACGCCAAGAGCAAAAATGTTAATAGGATTTCTACACAGCTTGCTATTTGCAGTTGCTTGTGTTGGAGAAATCATACTTTAAGTGTTACGCAATTACACTTGTTTGACAGCACCAGTCTAAATCTTAAACTTGGTCAGTCAAGGCCTGAGAAGGGAAGAGAGTATCAACCTGGTGGTTGCCATCATCATGTTGAATTATTAAGCAAAAAGCTTGTCTTTGTTATGGATAACTGAATAAGGAGCCAGACTACAGCAGGAGTGCAGCTAAACCATGCAACCAGTAACTTGTGTGTGGAAGTCCTGGCAAAAAAAGTACGTTTTTACAGCTTTGCAGTTTCCAAGAACATAATGTGACTGCAAGGAGCTGTAAGACTTGAGAAATTAGACAGGTTTGTGCTTCTTAGGAGGGACCACTTAAAAGTAACTGGTGTCCCAGGAACTTGTGCATAGCCACTTCGGTTTGGTAAAAGCATGTACAATGAGGGCTAGATTCAGCTGTAAGTTTTCAAATTCATTTCCACATCTTAATATGCATTTATTGGAGGGGCATAATTCTCTTCCAAGTTGCAATAAGCTTAAAGCTGGGTCTGAGGACAAAAAGGTAAGTTGGAGCCCCGGTTCTTGTTTGCTTTCGTAGCTTACTGAAATGGCTCCAGGCTAGTATCAAGTACTTTCAACTGATATCTGATATATTGTTTGGGTCTGTTTTAAGCCAGCTGGTGCTGTGAGCCTGGAGGAGGGGCAGGGTAGCCTAATGAGGGGATTAGGCAGAAGAAAAGAGTAAGGTATTCAATCAACCCATCAAAAGGTTGGCTGCCAGGCTTCCATATGAAGGCTGCTGCCCAGCAGGGTGTAGGTGCGGGTGGGCAGGTGGGATCTCGGGAGAGTGCAGCCAGCTAGGTGTTTGCTTCGTTAGTGTTAGAGATGTTTGGAGTGGAATTATGTCAACAGGAGAAGGCTGTTTTGACAAGGTGGAACTTTCTATACTTTGTCTTTTGATGGTAAACTTAGCAATGCTTCTAACAAACTTCACTCCAGTTGCTGTTCTGTGTATATCCTGGGCAACTTATTTGACAACGCTAACTATGTCCTGAGCGCAGAAGTAACTCCCCGTGCTTTTGAAGGGCAAACCAGCATCTCTAGCTGAACCAACGTGTGTTTAGAAGCTTTTGTGCCAGCTTCTGTGTGAACTGAGGAGCTTTGCTAGGATAACCTGAGAGCAAGCACTGGGGAAAGTTGCCGGAGGAATAAAGAAAGCTGCACTGGGGTGGGTGAAGAATAAATTGAGGAGTCTGAGAGGGAATTCAAAGACTTAACTTCAGCCTAGTTTCCCTGGGCTCTGTTTAATCAATAGATTAAATGGTAAGAGGAGGAGAGGCTCCTGTTATAAACAGAGCATAAGGTAGCTTTATTATAGTGACACTGATAACTAATTTGTCTACTTCAAGCTTTTCTTCATATACAAGAGTGAATTCTTCCTGCTGAAACAGCATGCATTCACTTGCTTCCTGGGGAAGGGAGGTCAGGGGGAAGTGGATAGCTTTCTAAAATATTTGCCAAGAGCTTCTTCTTTATTAAAGGCCTAGAATCATGTGTCAGGCCCAAGAAGTTGCTCACTCATTCATCTTGTGAGCAAAATGTAAGCCAGTCCCTTTTATGCAAATACAGGACTTTTTTCTCCAGAATATGGCCCAGCTGGACTGGTCAGCTGCCTTTTTCCTGCAGACTTCTAACTGAAATCAAAATAGTCTCTACTGCTGTAAATGCTCTTGCCTTGCTTGTCAGCTGTCATAATACTCCTGTACACCCACGGGATATGAGGAAGTGCCAAGTCTTCTGTGAAGTCTCTGTCCATACTTTAGTTTAGAAAGTATGTGAGAAAATTGAACTTTATTCTGTCAGCAGGTAGGTATTTGCAAATCTAATTCACAAGATGAGGGGCTGGCTACAGACCTCCCTCAGGGCAGGACACTGGGACTCCTCGTGTTCTGGACAGTCTCTCCAGGGTTGCACACTTGTGACTTTGTAGAGCCACAGTCTTAATCACAGAATGGCTGAGGCTGGGAGGGACCTCTGGAGGTCATCCGGTCCAACCTCCCATCTCAAGCAGGGCCACCTATAGCCGGTTGCCCAGGACCGTGTCCAGATGGCTTTTGAATATCTTCAAGGATGGATTTTGTGAAGTACTTACCCTAAGCCCTGTTGCTTGGTTGCTTAGGTGCTTCTCGGAGTATTTTACATTTAACATTTACATAGTACATGTACATAATACATCTACTATTTACATAGTAAATGGTGCAAATTCTGTGCTACCCCAAATCCAGGCATGATCTTGGGTAATTACGTGGTGGGATCTGGTGTGTACCTCAAGCATTGAAGAGTGTTTGCTAGTATTATTAAGGTATTGCTAAGACTACAGATATTGCTTTTTTTTATTATCCTTTCAGATATCATAGTACGTGATTCAGCCTAATAGGTAATCGAATCTGCTTTGTTCTTAAAAATTCAGTATCATTTTCATGGTGGGACCTGATTTTGTGGAGTGGGAATGGTGGGCTTTTCTGGAGCTGCTTTTCAGAAACGGAAGCTCTGGGGTGCAGTGTTGAAAGAGGGAGGTTTGTTTAGGAGTATAAAAGAGCTGACTTCTCTTCTGAGGGAGGCTGGGAGTCACTCCAGTCGAACTCACTGGAGTAAAGCTTTTAATTACATTGCAAGGTTACCTACTAAAACTTTGTTTAAAACATCCCGTTCTGCACTACAGCCTTTTCTTCTTAATCTTTTCTAGCTGCTATCTGGCTGCAGCTCTGCACTGCTTATCCAGTGTTTTTGACAGGCTCAGTCTCTTACCAGAGATCAGAGTCTCTAGAGAATGGCAGCATAACTGGCATAAGTGGTTGGCATAAGTCAAACAACTAAAGACGTTAATCTGAAATCTACCTGACAGTGTTTTGACTCTGTTAATCTCACTTGGAAATGTTCCTCTGTGTTTGCAGAGTTTGGCCTGACTTCTCCAAAGTTGATGCAATGCCCTACCTGATCACTGATTGTGGGGTGCTGGCTACTGCATCCTTTGGCCTGGATTCTTCCCATAGGTTGGAAACACATTTTACCTGTTTTTGCTGGAGTTGATAAATGTGACTACTTTGACCACTGTTTCAGACCCAAACTTTGCCATAAATCAGGAATTTCTGCCTAAAGAAAATTTTCTAAGTGCTGGAGCAGATGTCTCCAAAAGGTAGCGGAGAACCTGTGCAAATACAGACACTTACTGTGATACCAGTTTGTCTAGCAGCAAAACATGCCAGAGCATGGATCTACTCCCTCACAAGATCTCAGGAAATTAGTCTGAGTTTATGA
>VZTV01100197.1:0-18206 GCA_013400875.1 Anhinga rufa
CCGCCGCCGGGGCCGTCTGTCCCCCCACCGGGGCCGTCTGTCCCCCCGCCGCGGGGCCCGGGGCTTTCCCAGCCCTCAGTCCCCACGGCCGAAGCGCCGGGTGGGGGAAGAGGGGGTGGCTTTTCCCGAGTGGAAGGGGAAGCAGCGGGGTCCCGCACCAGGCCCCGGGGCTGGCGTCCTCGTTCTCTGACTAAATGACACGGAAAAAGGCGCTGCGCTCTCCGAAATTCCCCCGGCGGTGCCTTGGCGGCGGCCGCCCGGCCAAGTGTCTTCCCCGGCAGGCGGCGGCTGGCCCTCGGCCAGGTGGGACCCTGCCAGCGCGGATGCCCGAGGTGAGCAGCCGGGGAATGCCTTAACCCCGGCCTGCGGTAGCCTCCTGCCGCAGCCGCCCGTCCCTGCCGGAGCGCGTTACCTTATCTCGGACTTTCCGGCAGGAACGGCCTTGATTTCCCTGCCCGTCGCTCGCGTTGTAGGGCCGGCTGCAGGTGCCGGAGCCGATGCACCAGCTGTTTGCGAGAGGGGAGGGATGGGGAGAGCTGAGGTCGGAGCTGCCTCTGCATCCCCTGTGAGGATCCCGGGGGGAAGGACGAGGAGGCGGATCACGATTTGGTGCTGGGGTGGGGGAGAGGAGCAGCTCTGCCGCCTGGGGTGGCTGCTCTGGGTGACGGCTCGGCGCGGTCCGATCCTGGCTCTGATGTGTGTGTTCCCTTCCCAGGTGCTGCCCCGCCGCCCCGTCCTGGCTAACCGGCACCAGTTCTTCAGTGGCAAGCTTTATGTCCTTCTCTAGTAGCTAAAGCTGCCAGTTGAAGAACTGTTGAACGTAGCCACTCTCTTCTCGTCACCGGGACCTTGGACGTCAGCCGGACCCGTGCCCCGAGCCCCCGGGATGAGCCAGTCTGCAGCGTCCTGCGGATTTGGGGACTGAGGATGAGCCTGACCAGGACGAAGAAGTCTCCTTGCAGCCTGCAGACGGAGCCTTGCCTGGGGGATTGCCAGGCAGCCCTGGCAGCGGGGCTGTCGAGTGGGGGCCCCCCCGCCGGTGGGGTGACGCTGAGATGACTAGAGAAGACCGAAAGAGGCATTAAACTTTGTTTTGCTCAACAGTTCAGTTTTAAGAAGTTTGTTGCCTGTGGGGTGCCTGGACCTGCCTGGTGGGAGGGTGGTGGGGGCTGCGGACCCCGCAGGGTGCTGGGGGGGTGGTCTGCAGTGCCAGAGCTCAGCCCGATGCTGCACTGGGGTCCGTGGGTGCAGGGTTGGTTGGTTGTGCCCCCTTGGTTTGTCCCAAGCAAAAGAGGTGACCTGAGGCTGGGTGCGGCTCGCAGGACTGACCTGCTGCCCAGCTCAGGAGCAGGATTAATCCTGCAACGTGCCAGGCAGTGGGATGGAGCCAGAGGAGAGGGCTGGCTCCGCACCAGTGCTGGGTGCGGTGGGGCTGGGCCACCGAGAGCGGGTGACTCGGGGCCGAGTCACTCGCGGAACCAGACCGAACCTCTGCCCCGCAAGGCTGGGCAGCCCTGTCTGTGGCCAGCCCTGGGGCAGGATTCCAGGTATTTGGAGCCAGCAGCACCGAGAGGGGCCCAGGTGAACCTTGCTGGGCTCCTCTGCGGTCCAGGCTCTTGCCTTGCTGGTGGACAGAAGCAGAAGACTGCCCTGAAGGGGCCCTGGAAGCTGCTCTCCAGGGATGGAGACCCCCCCTGCCTTGCCCTGGGTGAGAGGGGAGCTGTATGGCTCTCCTACAGCTCCGTGCAGGGTGAAACGTCTCTGTGTGGACCCAGCAAGGGCTCCCGGGAGCCTCTGCACCCCTCGGGGTGCCTCTCCCATGGGGCTGCCGGGACCACCGTCTCCCAGGCTGCCTTGGTGGCCGGGAAGCAGAGGAATGTCCGGGCTCAGGCCCTGCCAGAGAGATCATGGCTTATCCCAGCTCCGAGGGCGGGCAGGGTGGCGCAGCCCTGTGCCGAGATACGTCTGCACAGTCTCAACTCAACCTGCCAGTCCAGGTTCCAGCTGCCCAAGGACAGGCTGCTGCCAAATTTTGGCACCCGGCAATGTGCAGAAAGTGGCCTGGTGTCCATTAAGTGGTACAACTGAAGCAAATTTGGTGTCGCGGGATCCCTCCTTCTTATATAAAGCTGCTCTGCTTGATGTGTGCTTGCTGACGGCTACAAGAAACTGCGTTTCTTTGGGGTTGTTGTCACCCAGAGAGAGCGGGGCTGCCTGAGCCCCCTTGGGTCGCTCTCCGAGCAGAAAGGACCACGGATGAACACCTCCAGCCTGAGGCAGAGCTGCACTCCTCTACCGCAGCTGCCCTGCTGCAAGTCCATACAAAACAGCCGGCGCCTGCCCAGCGCTCAGCGAGTCCTGGGCTGCACCGAGGGGGCACAAAGTCGTGCGTGTGCAGGGCAAGGAGGAGCAGGTCCCGCACCATGCTCCCTCTCCCGTGCTTTGCAGTGCTGTCAACGCTTGATGTGGAGGGGAGCTGCATGCTCCAGCCACCAGCGTCTCCACTCTTGCATGCTTCAGCGTACAGGTAACGCTTAGATTTGCTGCTTCCTCCTGTCATCGCAAAGCACTGACCTGCTGATTTTCTGCTGAAAACCAGCTCTTTCCCTGGTAAGATGCGGCTGTTTCGGAGCAGAGGGTTTCCCTGAGCAGCAGCACCAAGACCCTGAGGTCAGGAAATGTAAAACACCACATTTGAGTCAACTTCTCATACACGAGAAGGTTGCAGAGTGCAAGTTTGTGGGTTTATCGCAAAACTGGCATTGCAGTATCTCACCTGCTGAGCAAACGGGCTCGGGCTCTGGCTAGCCTGCCGTCAATGTAAAAGCAGAGGGGGTTTAGGCTGATGAAGTAAGTGTTCCTGTGGGAACTTGCTCGGCTCTTGGGGCTTACCCTTCCCCTGCGAAGCCCCATGTGACCAGTGAGTAAGTGCAGTGTTTCCTGTAGAAAGCACAGCCTTGCTCGCTGTTGCCTTGCAAAAATCGAGTAGCTCCTTCCTCTAGCATCGGGGCTGTGTTTCCTACAGCACCTGGCCACCTCCTCGAAGCATCGGGCACGCAGGGGCACAGCAGGAGAGGGGATGCCAACCAGGGCTGAGATTTCCCTGCCAAAGGCTGGCTGCTGTCAGGGGGTGGGAAGTGCTTGCTGCAGCAGCTAATGCAATATTCAGGACAGCTGCATCGATGCCAGCAGGTGCTGCTCGCTCAGAGGTCAGGTGGCAGCCCTCTGTCCTTAGGGGCAGGGTATTTCACCAGTTCCTACCTGGTTCCCAGCTGGGAGAGCTGCTTGCCTCTGTCACAGCAACTCTTGCTGGGAAAATGTGCTTTTTGCAAAGCAGAAGGTCAGTGTGACCGGTGTGCTGAATGAAAGCTTCCTGCCAGCAGCCAGTGAAAGGAGCAGGAGGGGTTGGTGGGTCTGTGAACGTGTGGCTGCTTCTGCCTGCTCAGGCCCTCAGCTGAGCCCCAGGACATAGGTGTCCTTCTCTTACCCAGCCCAGCAGGTCCTTGTCTAGAAGAGAGGGGAAAGGGCTGCTTCACCTTGCTCCGGGATGCAAGCGAGCAGCTGAGGGCTGTCTTCAAACACAAAATACAGGCGCTGGGTTCAGCTTTGCTCGTCATTTTATTTCTCTTGTGCCAGGACGGCAGGATATGGAGCTGTTAAACTTGGTTGACTCTGCCCCGCGTGGCAGGGCACGCACCGAGCTTAGGTTTCTGCCAGCGAGGGTATGTTGCCAATGTCGCAGGCCCTGCAAATGAGAGGTATGTTGAGGATTTGCAGTAAATCATCTTGACTTTGTGGCTCTCGGTGGGCTCTACTGGCATGGGGAACGCAGCGCAGAGCTGCCCACTGGCTCGGCCAGGGTGTCACTTACTCTGCTTCTTCTTTAGAGATTTGTTTCCCTGAGTATAAAACTTCTGCAATCAGAGACACCATGGGGTCAGTGTTCAGGCTGGCAGCTGCAGTCACGAAGCCGTCCCTGAAAGGGAAAGCGGAAGATGTGGATCTCTTTGGTGTACATAACTCGGCAGGGCAGCATCCCTGTGGCACCCTGGCTGGAGGCCAGCTGTATTCTGGAGGGCTCAGGGCAGGGTGGCTGGTACTGCAGGGTGCATGGGGACTTGTGGCAGATAGCCTGGTGCTGCTGGGAGCTGCGCACCGAGCCTGGGAGCAGTGGGGCAGAGGGCGAGGAGATGTGTCCCGGGCTCCCTGCCCAGCTGGCATCTTTATTGAAACTCATCCTCTTCTTCCCTGCCCTGCTTTGGTTTGCTCTGAAACCATCTCAGTGCTGGTTCAACAGCCAGCAGCTGTCTGCAGCGCACAGCTGCGAGAAGTGATGTGGAGCCTCTGTGGGAGCTCTGCCGGCTGTAAGGGAGAGAGGACCATGCCCTGTTCCCAGGCTGTGTCAGGGCACAGACTAGCCATGGATTCACTCACCTGATGTAAAAGATCAGGAACTTCTGCTGCTCCAGGCTGCCCTTCACAACAGTGTCCGTGTATCCCTTCCCACAGCCTGCGAGAGAGCATGGCAGCCTGCTCAGGGAGCCCCAGGACAGCAGCTGCCACCCGTCCCACCTCAGTGCCGTCGCAGGTAGGGGCAGAGGGGACAGCGACTGGCTGGGGCAGGGGTCCAGGACAGGGCTGGGGAGCAGGCACGAAGGCCCTGGACAAGCAGAACTGACCCAGAGGTGCAAGACTGCATCGTGACCCCGAGCCTCTCCTCAGCTTGGAGAAGGAAGCTCTTCCTCCTTTGTGACCTCTAAGCCACTGGAGATCAGCAAAGAACAAGAGCTCTGGGTAACCTGCAGGCCTGGAGCTCGGAAACAGCATTCACAAGCCCACTATGGCAGCCAGTCCAAAACTTGAGCTGCTTCAGGTAAACTCTGTAACCGCTGTGTGTTTACAAGCCCCAGACCCAGCCGGAGGATGAGGGGGTGGGCTGGGAAGTGGCTCGGCTGTTCCCATCTCTCTGCCCGCTCCTACCTGCATAGCGGATGCTTTTCCCAAGCATCGTGGTCCAGAAGAAGGGGACAGTGCGCAATTGCTTCTCTTTCTTCAGCATGTTCAAGGCAGCAATGTGACCTGTGATGAACCAGCAGAGGAAATATTTTTGTTTCTTGTAGGTGCTCAAAGAAGTGCCCCCTGCCTCTTGCTATCCTGCTGTCCCTTCTGCCCCGTTCCCTTGATGCCCATCTCCGAGGGGAGCTGGAAAGCGAGGTGGCTGTGCTGCCTCACCGTGGGCCTCAGCCACCTGTTGGTGATGGATGCTGGAGTGGTCCCCGTTGAGCAGCGCTACAGGAAAGGAGACCACATCCCCCGCAGCGAAGACATTTGGGATGTTGGTTTGCATGTGCTAATGGGACAAAAAGCAATTAGTGCAATGATGAGAGGGATGGGACTGGGTGTGGATCGGGGATCCTCAGCTGGCACTTACCAGATCCACCAGGATGGCACCGCTGTCATCTCTAGTGATGGAGGTGCCCTTCAGAAATGCTGAGTTGGGGAACACCCCTGTGGAGAGAGGAGTGAGGACAAATGCAGCAAAGCTCTGCAAAGGCAGGGAGGAGGAGGAAACTTGGCCTGGGCCCTACAGCAAGCACGTGCCCGTGGTGCCTCTTCAGCCTGCTCGGAGCAGAGCAGCTCGCAGCACTGACCAGTGCTTGGGCTAGTGCTGACCTAATCCAGGGCATCATAACCAGGCCCAGAACAAGGCGTGCTCTGTTGTGCTCAGCGACCTACAGAGCTCAGCGGGTATGCTAAAGTCATACTGAGAGTGTAAGTAGCTCCTTTCCTCCCACCACTGCTCATGTGCTGCTGACTTCGTCCAGGTGTTTGAGGCCAAGAGGTAGGGTTGGATGATAACAGAGTGGGAAAGACACTGCAGGACATGGTGTCCTGGGAATGCACTGGGATGCTCTGGGCTTGCTGGCTGTTGTTCCCATTCCCAAAGCTGCCTCCCTCTCCCAGCCGGGGTCTCTTACCTATTCCCACCACTACCACATCTGCAGGTAGTTTCTCTCCACTGGCAAGAACAGCCTCTGTGACCTAGGAAGGAAGCAAGAATCATTAACAAAGGGTTAAAAGCTCTGTCCAAATTCCTGCAGCCTCCCTGCTGCCTCATTCTTTACTGTCATTTTTTCTTCCCCAGGTTCAGATCACCTTGTCCAACTAATGTGTGTTGCCAGGAATGTAAGAGAAAATCACGCTGTTGTCTCTCAGATATGAAGACATACTGGTGCCCTTTGAGACCAGACTTGTGCTCAGTGAAAAGAAATGTGAGGGTCTAGACTGGGGAGATGAAAGCCTAGGTGTAGGCACTGGGTTATACCTCAGTTTGGTTGGGTTNCATTTGTGTCCCTGGCTGGTGCAGGGTGCCTGGAAGCCTGGCTTTGCTCTGCTGTCCCGGTCAGGACAGGTGTGTGAGGTGGGTATAGGATGAAGCAGGGCTTGGGGATGAAGATGAGCTGGACAGCATGACGTGGGTGTGAGAGAGGTTGCGACCTGTGTGCACAGCTCCTTCGGAGAGCTGTATGCGAGCAAGGTGGCTGGACACGCAGGGTTATGACTCAGCGCAAGGGCTGGATTTCCTGGGCTGGTGCAGATCACAGGGCTGCTTGGATAGCCTGTGTTCTCCATCCTAGAAATTAGCACCAGGTTTTCCTAACCTTCATGGCGACACCTCCAACCTGAGGACCTAGTGCATTCTGGAAAGGGAACTCCTTTTTTTCCACCACTGAGACGGCACCAGCCTTGTCTGACAGGAAGGCAGCTGCCTCCATTCCTGCAAGGGAAAGGCATGCTCAAGGTAAGCCTGCTGCAAGCATGAGCCTGCACCCTCCTCCTCGGAAACTTTTTCCCCTTCCAGGTGAGGAGAACAAACCTGATGTAGTGCCAGCGCTTAACTGCTCTTCTATGCCTTTCTGGGCTGAGGTATTTAGCCCCCCCCCTCCCGTTCTTCGTTCTCATGCGCTATGGACCCAGATATTAGGAAATGCAAAGAACAGCTCCTGGTTTTGTACAAAATAGCTCCCTTTCTGTGCCTTACCCCCTCACTTTCCCAATGCTTCTGGGGAGTCCAGCTCCTCTGAAGGTCCGTGACCTTTTCATAAGGTACGTTCCCCTCTGTCCATGTCCAGGAACTGTTTATAGCTCTCAAAGTTTCTGGCTATTGGAGGAAAGCGTGGTGCATAGCACATACCCACCCCAGCCACAGGGCTAGGGGAGGAACCCAGCTAGGCAGTGAATGAACATCCCTTCCCTGAGGGCCTCTGGTTAATCTGCACACGCAGCAGAAGTGGGCTTCAAGGCTATCACTGATGACTTGATAGCCACTCCAGCCTGGTACCTATGAATGAAGCTCCTACGATCACCAGATTCTTCCCAGTTGCCAGCTCTAAGATCTTGCTAGAGTCTTCTGGGGTTTGGAGAATGCACACGTTCTGCAGGTCTGCACCTGGGACTTTGAGGGAGCTGGAGCTGAAAGAGAAAGGATCCAGATATGTCTCATGATTAGAAGTGAAGCAGAAAGAATGACGGGGGGAGCACAAACCCATGCAATCTCTTGGCTGTGTCATCCCATCCTGTCCTTTTATCTCATCTCCTACCACCTCCCTCTCACACGCCTCTAGAAGACCTCTAAGCCCTCTTGTCCTGTCTGAAATTTTGTGTGTGGCAAATGGTTTGGGCACTCACTGGCTGCCTGTTGCAATGAGTAGCTGATTGTACTTCTGAGAGGACCCATCCATGAAGCGGACCTTCTGTTTCTGGAAATCCACCGACACTGCCTGCAGGAGAAAGGGGGCAAAGATCAAACAGGTACCTCTGGTCCACTGGTGTCCTGCCATGTCAACCGTTCCGCTTGCCTGTGGCTGCAGGCCCTATTTCTGGACACCCAGGTGCGATGAGGAATGCTGGACTCCTCTCTCCCACTTCCTACAGGTCCTAGGCTTTAGGAGCAGAGAGTATGGCAGCACCAAACATGGGTTGCCCTAAGGGGTGTGCAGAAGGCTAGTTTCAAGGGCCATCCTCTTTGCCTGTGACGGGCACATCTGTCCATGGGTAGCACAGATCACTGTTACCCCCAAGGCATGCATACTGTCCCTAGCACTGGCCTTGGAGTGTTGTCCCAGAAGATAACATGTGTACTTAGGCAGAGCCCTAATTTCTATAGATACAGCACTATGCCTGCAGGTGTGGGCATCTTCTCCCCATAGCAGGGACAGGACCACCCATTGAGGACTGAGCTCAGCTGCTCTGGTACCTCTTTCTCTGTCCAGAGCTCTATGCCATGAGCATTGAGGAATTCAGGTTTCCTCAGGTAGACGTCCCCAGCTTTCAAGTTCATTTTCTGGGAACAAAACAGAAATATGAAATAAAGCAATTCTTGCAGCCAGCAGTACTCTTGTGTTTACTGGGAAGTAAGTTTGCGTAAGAGGTAAATTTTGCATTAGTAAAACACAGCTTTCCACACTGCCCCATCCACATCATCTTCTCGTCCCCCCTCAGAATAAACCCATCAACTCAAACTCTAGTGGGAAGAACTCAGTGAAAAGGGATAAAACCATTAGTTTATGGTGGACTCTGATCAAAGACTTTCTGGGAGGAAGAAGTGAGATGTTAGCTGGAAATTATACCCCTTTTCCTCATGGATGCCTCAGGACATCTGCTGTCTTGCCAGTATGTCTCACTCGATTGCTCAGCCTGGTCCTGAGTGTGGACCACCTCCCTGATTCACACTGGGTACCCAGGCACCATCCTGCCCTTCTCACATACGAACCTTGCTCAGTTTGGACTTGTCATATGGAACATGTTTCTCTTTGGTGGCCATGATGATCCTGCCAGTAAAACCTTCTTGGCGAAGTGTCTCTGCACACACCAGGGCAGCCACACCTACAAGAGATGCTTATCTCAGCCCTCTTACCTGCCACTATGGAGTAGGAGGAAGGCGGCAAGTCCTCCCTGGAGAAGAGAGTGGCAGCTCACAGCATCTGTGGGGAGGGCAGAGTACGGACCGCTGCACTGACCTCCCCCTAGCAGCAGCATCGTGTCCCGGTTGAGGAGGCATCGCTTGCTTGTGTCCTTCACCCTCAGGCTGCTTTCAAGATCCTAGAAAGAAGCAAGTGAGAAATGCTGAAATCACGCCTAGCCCAGGGTGCTGCTTGTGCTCAGTGATAGCAGGTAAGGTCAGTACCTTCTTTTTTGCTGTAACAAATACCTTTCCGTCTTCCACTGTTACCTGTGGGGGTGAAAGGAGAGTGTGTTTAAGTGCTGCATTCATGAGGCTGTGGTAGGAGCTCTCCTGGGAGGGTCTGGTCCAGTGGGCCATCTGTCTCTGATACACCGGGAGTGACTTGGGGGGATCTTGGGTGTCCAACGATGCTGAGGAGCTCATGAGCTTTTCTCCTCATCCCAAGGGCACTCAGGAAGAGATGTAAATCCTTTTTTCTTCACAAAAGAGCTGTGCTGGCTGTGATGTGTACCAGGATGTACAGCATCACCTTTGGTTGAAAGGAGCTTTTGGACAGGTTGTTACATGATCCCAAGAAACTGTCCCATGTGTAGCTCCATGTGACCTGGACCACGGAGCCGTGGCCAGGGCAGGATCCTTTCAGTTGGTGTCAGGAACATGGAGCTCGTGGGAGTGAATGAATGCAAGTGGTACAGAGGACGTGGCCCAAGCTGGGAGGAGGAAGAGACAAGAAGTCACCTTAAAGCAGGGAAGGCAGTCCAGAGAAGGGTACTCCTCGATGTCTCCGGTTTTGATGTTAAAGCAGGCACCGTGCAAGGGGCAGCGCAGCCTCTCTCCTCTCAAGACTCCTGCGATAGAAAGGCCCCACAACCGAGCGGTGAGAGCTGACCTCCCTGACGTGGCTGCTCCCTCTGCCCGGCACCAGGCTTACCTTTGCTGAGCGGGGCACCATAGTGAGGGCACTTGCTGCCCAGGGCGCTGAACTCCTTCTTGTTCCTCACCAGCAGCACCGGGTAGCCGGCCACCATCACCTCCCACAGCCTGCGGGAGAGGCGGAGAGCTGGGTGCCCCAGAGACTGGTGCCTTGTGGCCAACATGCCGCTCCCTCAACCAACAACATGGCAGCCGCCAACATGGCGGCTGTTGCCATGGTGCTGTCGCCCCTCCTGCCTACAGGCCAGGTCTCGGCCTCCCCCTCGCTGGATACTCACTCTCCATCCCCAACGTCAGCCTCCTTGCAGACCTCGGCAGTTACAGTGTCATCGCAATCCATGCTGTGGGCGAGCAGAGGGAGGGGTTGGCTGCTATGGATGCTGTTGCCTGTAGGCACTGTCTTTCACCCCCTCAGCAGACGGTCCTCCCCACGCGCCCTTGTGCTGTCGCTGCAAAATCCCACCCCGGTGTACAGGGCCACCACCGCCCTGGCTGGGAGCGGATCAGTGCCGCGTGCTCAAGGGGTCCCAAACTCCCGGTACCCCAGGAAAAAACCCGCAACTGGCAGAAAACACATGTTCCCCCCTCTCTTTTAACTTTGTCTCCAAACCCAAAGCCCATTCCTCTGCTCTTTTTTCCTCCAGCTTAACCCACTTTTTTGTGTTCAGCCCCTTGTCCTATTAAACTCAACTGCAGCAGAGGGTGAGCAAGCAAACACGATGAGTGACAGTCGTGTCGTAAATCAATACAATTATTTATGGCAAGGCACTGCCACCGTAGCCTGCGGCTCCCCCAAACTGGGGTCTGAAGAACCGCTTCAGCCTCTCCCAAACCTCTGTGCATTATGTGCAGAGTCATTATGTGCACTAATTGCTATGAAAGCACTAATTCCTGCCCAAAATGCTTCCTGGGCTAAAAAGGAGCCAAAAACCTTGGTCCTTAGCGCTATCCCTGCCTTAGCAATCAGCTGAGAGGCTGATTAGAAATCTCCCTCTCTGTTTTGGAGGGAAGAAAAGCAAGAAATGGAGCAGAGGAGGGTTGTTCGAGGCAGGTTTCAGTGCAGGGTGGTGACTTGCTCCTGCAAGTCCCCACCGCGCCGCTGCCCCATTCCTGGGTTCCTTAGGAGAAGCATTGGTGGGTACTCACCCGGTCCCGCCGTGAAAGGCTCTGACTCCTGTCCCCCGAGCCAGAAAGCCACCACCACCACTGTCCACAAGTTTCTCCTCCACTGAGGTGACACCCTTGCGTCTTATTGCAAGCGCTTTCCCTGCTGCCAGCCCACGTCTGGGTGATGCTCTCCCTGAGTTGCACAACGTCCCCATCGTCAGGAGATGCATCTCCGGGAAGTGGCCATCTGCCAGCGAGCCTTATCTGATTTCTGCAACTGGTCTGCATCTAATTAAGTGTATTTTGCTCAGGTTTAGAATTGCAAAAGAACTGAGGGCATGTAGGAATTATGGCGCAGGTGTGGTCTAAAGACTGGGTGCGTTGTGGGCAATGTGAACAGAAACTTGAGTGGATGCAGTGATACCCTGCTGCGGCTTTCCGTTGCCCCTTTTCCTGATGGAAAGCACTCTAGCTCAGTCCAACGTGTTTTTGCAGCACTTTGGGGTGATATCACTACTCTATTTCTATATTATATTTCTATGTTATTTCTATAGCATTTAAAATTATTTAATTTGATCTTTTTGTAAGACGGAACCTCTCTCACATTGATCTTAAGGAACACGACGAGTTCAGCACCTCTGCACGTGCCTTAGGTGCCAGCTCTGCTTCTGGTTCAGTCCGTGAATGTCCAGGCATGTGGTCCCATCGTCGCTTGGTCCGTGAAGGATGGCACAGCGCAGCGTGCTGCTTGCTGTACTATTTTTACAACAGAGTGGGAGTTGCAGAAAAACGGGAGTAACGCCTACGCTGTTTGTGTCTACTCCCGTTCTTATCTCTATTTCACAGTCAATATGTTTCACAACCTTAAAATATGCCTCAAAATTTAGTGGGGGGAAGGTTACTAGCAGTGTGCTTCCATCATCTCCCTCGCAGATCCTGAGCTTCACAGGGACCAGCCTTCTGCCACGCAGCACGTTCCCACATCCAGCCTGGGGCGGGGGATAGAAATCCTTCAGTGGGTACGGCCTGGAGAAGAGGGGACGCACAGGGATGCTTGGTAAGTGCAAGCTGGCTTATTTGCGAAGCAGCTCGCTTCGTCAGACTCGCCAAGTCGTGAGCACACCTTCTTCCAGCGCCGGGTGCTGGGGCGCTGCTGTGTAAGGAGTGATCTTGGCCCACGGGTGATGCACGCCCATGATGGGTGCAAGTGCGAGGTATTTTCTCACAGCACCAACAAGCAGCTTTTGGGCTCTGCCTTCCTGGCCAGGAGCCTGAATGTGAAGCAATTTGGCTGTCAAACACCCCTCTTTAAACTCTCTGTAATTATTCCCCAGAAGCACGTTCCCATGTGGAGAAGCAGCAGCCCTCACGGATGCATTCTCTGACTCAGCAGAAATTGCTGGAAAACGTTGTTTGCTTGCAGATAAAAGCTGCAGCACACCAGCAGAGTGGCAGGTACAAAGGCATGTAGCTGTGGGAGGCTTTGGGGTGAGCCAGATGGAGCTCGGTCCTGTGCGGTGGCATTCGCACTGTGGGGCTGACAGCTAATTCAGCTGCTGGATGCTGCTGGATGCTGCTGGATGCAGCCCAACACAGCCAAACGCCCCGGGAAGGGCTTTTGTAAAATGCAAAGGGATAAAGGCGAAACAAAATGCCCATCTCTGATGAAGACAAGGATGATGGCAAAGGATAGGATGTTGAAAAGAGCATTGGATGTAGGAGGGAAGGTGTGGGTTAGCTGCAGGGATGCTGCGTTACTGTGTCTCTGAGAGCCAGCACCTAGGAATACACGGTAACCCCTTGTGGGACATGTATCCCAGTCAGGCAATGGGATGGTATTGGAGGCAGATTTTTGGGAAGATGCTCTGGAAGCATCTTTTAGCCCTTTGTTAGGTAACCCAGAGGTGGATACTCAGAGGGGTTAAGACCTTTATTTGTAACACACAGCAGGATTGAACAGAGGAAGGAAGAAAGCAAAAGGAAGCAGTGCCCTCAAATGCAAACAGAGCCCAGGTAGGCATCGGAAATCTCTGATCAGACCTGCTGCCCTCACTGCTGTTGACTCACACGACGCGCTGAGCTGCCCTCGTATTTTATTAGATATCTTCGCTTTTGCTGTGTCTCTCCAGTATGGTCAGCACTCTGGTAAATTCAAGTTTAGAGGCGAAGATTTAACGGGGGTAGCTCTCCTCCCTTCAAGCCCCTACTACCATCAGCTGGCATAGCATATTTTGTCACGCTGTAGGCAGCCGTGCTGTGTGGGTGTATCCTCATCCCACCTTTGCTCGCCCCCAGCCTGCTCAGGTCAGGGGCTCTCCCTGCCCTCGCAGACTTACCAATTTTAACTGAGCATTACCCGCGGAGTCGAATGTTATTGAAGACTGTTCAGGCGCAGGAAGAGGAAGTGAGGTGAAAACTGCAGCAGAGCTAAAATGATTAATGGGACACCACTCTCAGAACAGCTTGGTTTGTGATATTAATAATGAGAGAATTCAGGAGGGAACCTAACCTGTTCCAGGCTGTGAAACTGGCAGCAGCAGGAGACGCAGTTAGGAAGCTCCTGTGCTTCTATTTGTCATGCAGGAGGAATCGAGTGGGCTCAGCAACGTGTGATGCTGCACAGAGTGGGTGTAGGGGCTGAGGCGTGCTTCCACCTTGCAGGGCTCATTCTGAACCTGTCTGAATCGCGCAAAAAAAAGCATGCGGTCATAAATACGTCATGATGTAACCAGAAAGCACGTAGACACCCATCAAAAATCACTTATGCTTGAGAACGGTGAACTAAACGGGGGAAAAAATGTTTATTCCACAAGGGAAGAAGACATGGAAAAGGAAATGCTTAGTGGGAATGAATTTTCTTACAGGGTAAGGATCATTTTATGTGCTGTTTCATGTTTTCTTCCTAAGCATTCATGCCTGGAGATGGTGAGACATGGGATACAGGCTGGGCGGACGCATGGCCCCATGTTTCACTGTTCACCACAAGGAAAAAAGGAACCTGAAACCTTACTAATAGCAGCAGATAAACAATTTGGAACATTAGACAAATTTGGGGCATGTTCAGCTACTGAAAGCAGAGGAGAAATATAAGGAACTGCCCGTGCGGCTGTGCTTGAAGGGGTTTTGCCAGTCAATGAGTCTGTCAATGGAATTTTTTTTTTATCCCACAGCATACCTGTGCAACTGGAGTGAGAAGGAGAGAGCACATCCTTTGCACAACCCAATCACGGCAGCTGGTCCAGCCTGAGCCCTTGAGTGACAGCTGAGCCGGCGGCATCCTTAGGGATGCTGTGCTGTTGTCACAGGTTCCTCCTACAGGTCCCTTGTGCCAAATCCTGAGGAAAAAAGACTTCCAGCCCTGGGAAAAAAGAAGGCGGCCAAAAGCAAGAGCATCCAGAGCAACCTGCCGTGGGTTTATTTATCGCATGGGCAAAGCAGGCTCTGGCTCTCAGGTGAGGGGGGCATTCCTGCATGCCAGGCTGCAGAAGGCAGCGTGCTGTGCCTGGCCAGCCGGCACCGGAGCACCCCGGCGCTGTGAAGCTCCCAGGAGACACTGTATTATTCAAGAATGATCTCGGGAAGGATGACCAAGCTGGGCAGCAGAACACCTGCAGGGTGGAGGGAAGGGAAGAGTCTTCCCTCGCGAGATCAAGCTCAGGCCTGATTGAGCAGGGTGAATGGATGGGCTGCAGTGTGAAGCCAGATGATTTCCTCTGCTGGACAGGATCAAATCCTGAGGTCAGTGGTGAAGTGGTGCACACTTCGGCGTTTCTTGCATTAAATCCTGGAGCTCGTGTGTGTGTGTGTGAGATGGAGCTAAGGGCTGGGGAAAAAGGTAGTAAAAATTCCCTGCGCCGCTAGTGCCTGCAGAAACCCTTCTCCTGCTCGCCATGCTCAGAGACCGATGTGCCTCTCTCCTGCGGCTATGGCGAGTACCTCCAGTTTCACCTGGAGAATATCTAGCCTCCATATCAGGACGGTGTTTCTGGCTGGTAGGGGTAGACGCTCAAGTCTGCATTGATTTCAGGGGTCTCTTCAGAGCTACCTCCACAATACCTGGGCACGCTTCACCATACACGGTGTGCAGTTTGCACAGTAGAACCTTTCGCAAGCGTGGAGTTAGACTTTCTGAATGACCAGGTGGATATACAGAGTACGGCTTTCCTGTGTGGTCTGACTTCCTATGGCCTAGCAGATAGAGCAGTGCTGCACTTCAGATAGGGATGAAGACAGCGGCCAATTAAAGTTTGGAAGCCGAGCTGTTTGATTTGTTTTGAGATCTTGGACTCCTCAAATTATTTTAGGTGTGAGCCAGGTCTGGCATTAGATGCCTCCCTGGCTGGAGAGAGGCAGATTAAGGGAGCAAGGCTTTCCAAAAACAGGAGCATGACTTTTGCCAGAAGGACTTTGCCGCGTCAGAAGCTCTCACATCTGTTGGCTATGGGGAGCCCCAGGAGGTGTTTGAGAGCAGAGCAGGCTCCTTCCCCTGTAAGGGGTGGCAGAGCTGCAAAAGCACACCCATCCAGAAGTTGTGGGGCGCGTTCTGGGGGAGGACACAATTTATCTGGCAGAATTCATATGGGGGACTATCAATAAACTGCCAGCTCTTTAGTGCGGAAAATGAGTTATCTCTCCCAGATGTGCTCAGGAGAAACTCCAGCCTGTGAGAGGGAGAAAGAAGCCACCGTCCAACTATTGAAAAACCTGCTGCACCCTCGATTTACGCCCTGGCTGCTGCTGTAAAGGCTCTGCTCTGGGATTAGCTGTGGTCCCCAGAGCGTTCCGGGATGGACCTAGGCACATCCTTGCTGGTGTCTGGACGGAGTCCCCTGCCTGGCTGCGAGCAGGCGCCGGCAGCGACCCGTCACCAGGCCCAGCTGCCTCCTTGCAGAAAACGAGGCCGTTGGGGGCTGTTGGAAAACTTCTCGAAAATTGGGTGGAAAAGGCCAGTATCTCCAGTAAGGTGGGAACGAAGAGTCCCATCAGCCCGGGCTGCTCTGCCTGGCTCTCCAGCGGGCGTACAGGGACCTCTTGTGGCAGCTGTGCCCGAGAGCTCCTGTCCCTGCTCTTCCGTACGGCTGCTTTTGGGACAAGCCTGGCCTCCGAGCCTGTGGTATGTGGCTGAATATTTGGCCTGATGTGGTGTCAAGGGACCAGCTTCTAACTGGGCTTGGAAGTCTCCATCTCCAAACCTGTCCCCAGTGAATCCCATTGCTGCAGAGGAAGGGAGAAAAGGCTGGAAACGGGGCTGGTGAGAAACCCCTGCCCAATGGCAAGTCCTGGCAAAATTAAGTAAAAAATGGGCTAAAATTATCTAAAAAGTAGTATTTATGCAGCTGGTGTTGTAGCAGTGGGATCAAAGCGCTGAACGAGAGGCTCAGTTAATCACGGCTTAAATTCCTCCCATGCAGAAGTGGTAGGTAAAAGCTCTCCAGTGTCCAGAAACATTTTTAAGTATTCCTGTCCCGGACCTGAGCCTGGCCAAATGTTCATCTTTAGAGGAAGAGCAGGGTGAGTGGAGGAGCCCCTGGGGCAGACGGGGCCGGGTGTTTCATGGTCCAGGACTTCTCCCGCAGGCAGGCGGAGGGCAGGGTTGTCACCGCAGAAAGAGCTAGTCGAGATTTCTGAGGCTAAACCACTGCAGATGACTTCTCATTAGGAATCATCTCTCTGCAATTTTATACTGCAATTAGCTGCTAAATGATTTTCCTCCTCGGTGCCCGAGCGGCCCAGCACGTCTCCAAGGCATGTCTTCCTTCCCTCATCATCTTACGCTAAGCAGAAATGTCTTTGTATCTGGCCTTCTCAGTAACAGATTAGCCGATGTGATCCTTCAAGTCCTAATACATGAGATTATTTATAATCCCTCGAGCAGTCAGGTCTGCAGATTACCTCAGGCAGCACCTCCCCGCCACTTAACCGCTATGAAATTATATCGTCTTGTCTGGCTTTAAACAAATTTCTGCAGCATGAAGAGACGCTTTTCTGTCGGTTGGGACTACCTCACCCCTCTCCTTCAGATCGGATTTATTCGCTCCCTTCCTCGGTGTCCTTTCCATCAGCGTGTTCCTCGTTGGTGCTTTAGCATCTATCACCCCAGCCAGGGCAGCGGAGGCAAGCCCAGGCTCCACACGCCTCTGTTTCAGCAAAGAGAAAGTAGAAGATTTCATCCAGAACCAACGCCTCCCAGGAGAGGCAGGGTTTGACATTAATCAGTGTGTACGCAGTGACTCATCCCGTCTGCGAAGGGAAATCTGTGCGGCCGCCACGCTTCTGGTGGAGACATCAAAAAGCGAGACGGGAGCGGTCAAAATTACGGGCAGCTGGAAAAGCAGCGCAGTTGTGGGATGGAACCGAAGAAATTGTGGGATGGGGATCCTGAATTCCCACAGCCCCCCAACAGCAGAGCCGGGGCGTCCCAGCCGTCAGGGTGCTCCTCTCGGGACCGGGCGGGGGGTGGAGGACAGGGGTGCTGCGGGTTTTTTGGCAGGGCAGTTGGACGCTCCTGCTTGCCTGACGTGCAGCCGGCCCTGGCAGAGCGTGGCCGGCTCTCCAGCACGGCGCAACCATGCCGGAGCTTCGCTGGCCCCGCGCCCCAGGGATGCTCTGGGGCGAAGGCCGGCCGGCCGCAGCGCCTCAGGGGTGAGAGGGGTGAGCTGCCCAGCCACCCGGTGCCACCGAGGCAGGGGAGGCACCGCGGGGGGCGGGAAGGTGTCCCCAGCTCCAGCACGGTGCTGGGACTCCCAGGGTCCCGCTCCGTGCCACGCTTGCAGCCGGCTTTGGGCCCGGCCGTCGCCTCTGCCGCGGGCTCCCGGGAAGGCCGCCGCACGCCCTGGGGTGCCCGTCTCCCGTCCGCCTTCCGGGGCAAGGCCTGCCCCTGCGTGTCTGCCTCCCCGCGTGGCTGTCCGCTGCCCTGCGTGTCTGTCTGTCCTTCACCCCGCGTCTGTCCGCTGCCCTGTGTGTCTGTCTGTCCTTTACCCCGCGTGTCTGTCTGTCCGCTGCCCTGCGTGTCTGTCTGTCCTTCACCCCGCGTCTGTCCGCTGCCCTGTGTGTCTGTCTGTCCTTTACCCCGCGTGTCTGTCTGTCCGCTGCCCTGCGTGTCTGTCTGTCCTTTACCCTGTGTGTCTGTCTGTCCGCTGCCCTGCGTGTCTGTCTGTCTGTCTGCCTCCCTGCGTGTCTGTCTGTCCTTCACCCCGCGTGT
>VZTV01100197.1:25873-59890 GCA_013400875.1 Anhinga rufa
CCCCCCTCCCCGCTCTGCCCCCGCAGGTGCGTCGCCATGGCCGCCGTCTTCCCGTACCGCGGGGGCTGCGCCCCGGTGCCCGCGCCGCTGGCGCCGCTGCCCGACTACATGTCTGAGGAGAAGCTGCAGGAGAAAGGTGGGTGGAGCGGCGCCCCGCGCTCGGCGGCGGGGCCGGGGCCGGGGCTGAGCCCGCCGCATCTCTGCCCCCGCAGCCCGCAAGTGGCAGCAGCTGCAGGCCAAGCGCTACGCCGAGAAGAGGAAATTCGGCTTCGTGGACGCGCAGAAGGAGGACATGCCCCCCGAGCACGTCCGGAAGATCATCCGCGACCATGGCGACATGACCAACAGAAAGTTCCGTCACGACAAGCGTGTCTACCTGGGGTGAGGGAGCCGGGAGCTACGCAGGGAGCCGGGCCGCGTCCTCCCCGGCTGCCCTGCGGGAGCCCCTCGCCCGTGGCGGAGAGCAGAGCCCCCTCTCCAAAGGGCTCTCTGCGCGCAGGAAGCTTGCAGGGGCTCCAGGAGATCGGTTGCGCTAGGGTAGTGATGCAGGAGAGGGCGGGCGAAGGAAGCTGTTGCTTTGAATTTAGGAGAGAAACGCCTCCCTGCATAATGCGTTGTCTTAGAAGATTGGGGGAGGGCACGGAGTAGCCAGCACACCTTTCTTGTGAGATTAAAAAGCATCGCAAGCGCTTGGGTCCAGAGAGCTATCTCACACGCATCGTCATCCGTGGCACCGACTTGACTGTTACCCGTAAAAACTCCAGAAGCTCCTTTGAAACGTTTAGTTTTCATTCGTAACATTCTTAACGTGTAACAGTCTCTCGGGAGCCAAATCAGTAGAAAGCGTTTTGGTAGTGTGATGCATGAAGTGCAAGGCTAGAACAGGAAGTCTGTGGATTCGTCGCTGGGGGCCTTTATGAAGAGGTTAGATGAGCAGCTTTCAGGAGTGAAAGGTGTAGAGGTAACTGGGCTTGTAGCAGATGGATGGCTATTCTCTCGAGATCCCTTCCAACCCTGATTTTCTTTGGATTTCTGATTGTAGTGCTCTGAAGTACATGCCTCATGCTGTTCTGAAGCTCTTGGAGAACATGCCCATGCCCTGGGAGCAAATCAGAGACGTCCCGGTCTTGTACCACATCACAGGCGCCATCTCCTTTGTGAATGAGATTCCCTGGGTCATCGAGCCAGTGTACATTGCTCAGTGGGGGTAAGTTCCTTTGCCCTGATGGGAACTTGTGAGCAAACGCTTGCGCATCTGCAATAAAGGTGATGTTTGACGGTCTCTGGGTTTGCCCCAGGTCAATGTGGATTATGATGAGGCGAGAGAAGAGGGATAGGCGTCACTTCAAGAGGATGAGATTCCCTCCGTTTGATGATGAAGAACCCCCTCTGGATTATGCTGATAACATCCTGGATGTGGAGCCCCTGGAAGCGATTCAGCTTGAACTGGATCCAGAGGAGGACGCCCCTGTGCTGGACTGGTTCTATGACCACCAGCCGCTGAAAGACAACAAGAAGTACGATTCACTGGGAGAGGGGAAAAACAAATGCACTATATAAATTACCTCTACGTAGCAGTGTATAACCTTTGGTTGTGTTATGCTGGGCTACGTGTGATGTTGGTGGGGAGAGAAAAACCTTCCCTCAGGGATGGGAGGGAGAACCTGATCGTGGTAAAGCTGTACCTCTTGTCTTCAATATCCAGCGAGGGCAAACAAGGCCTCTCTGCCCAGGAGGGCTGCTGCCCAGTTAACTGCTAAAACTCTGACGTTTCTTACCATGCTGTAAAGATGACAACCTGGATTGTGTAGGTGGAATTTGAAGTGATATTTGCAAAGAGTGCACAGATGTTGTCTATTGGTTTGGGTATGGAAGAGGAGAGGAACTGGAGCAGTCAGTATTTTCTGGGCAGAGGTAGTCCGTAGTGGTCTTCAGCAGTCCTGCAGCCTTTCTTTCTGTCTAGAGGTGCCCATGTGTTAGCTGTCCTTAATATTTTCAGCAAATGATGGGCAGTGAAAGGTGTTTGGTTATTTCTGGTCCTTTGGTAAAGGCCCAGTTGCCTCCTGACTGTGTGGTTAGTGTCTGTGCTTTGCTCTTTTGCAGGTATGTAAATGGTTCGACGTACCAGCGTTGGCAGTTCACTCTCCCGATGATGTCCACACTGTACCGGCTGGCCAATCAGCTCCTCACTGACCTTGTGGATGACAACTATTTCTATTTGTTTGACCTGAAAGCATTCTTTACCTCCAAAGCGCTGAACATGGCTATTCCTGGAGGTCCCAAGTTCGAGCCTCTTGTTAGAGACATCAATCTTCAGTAAGTGTTGGGTTTAGGAGGAAAGATAAGTGGTTGTCTGGGAAAAGGGCTGGGAGGGTTAATCTGTTATCAAGTGTCTTGCCTTGGGTGAGCTATTCCTGGGTGTTCGCTCTCTTCAGCATTAAGTGTGCGATGTGCTTGCTGCTTTGGACACCGAGTGGTTCTTAGTGAGAGGAGGAGGCTAAAGGAAAAGTGCTGATGTCATGTCTTCAGTCAAAAATGTTTGAATGCTCGTGTAACAATTTCTTTTTGTCTCCTTTGAGGGATGAAGACTGGAATGAATTTAATGACATCAACAAAATTATCATCCGGCAGCCGATCAGGACAGAGTACAAAATTGCTTTCCCATACCTGTACAATAACCTGCCACACCATGTGCACCTGACCTGGTAAGTGCAGCAGCCTCAAGAGCAGGGAGAGGAGGGGAGAGCTGTCACAATGCTTTAATACATATTTTGTGTTGTAGGTATCATACTCCAAACGTTGTTTTCATCAAAACAGAAGATCCTGACCTGCCAGCTTTTTACTTTGATCCGCTGATCAACCCCATTTCACACAGACATTCTGTCAAGGTGAGTCACTGGCTAAGAGAGCCTGTGCTAAAAGCCTACATGTGGAGGTGATTTGGCTTCTAACCTTGCTTCCGATAGCGGCACACATAGATATTTCAGGAGAAAGCAAAAGCCCTTTCACAAAAAAAATCCCACAGTTGCTGTTTTTTCCTACTTCTGGAGTTGCACAAAGCTGTCTAATCTGGTCTCTGTAGGATAAAGCCCAATGTATAATTAACAGCATTATTTTAGAATCTTCTGATAGGTTATTTATCTTTTTGGTTGCCCTTGGAGTATTCATGGAGGTCTCCCTTGAGTTACCTCCATAACACCTCGCTCAGGGTCTAGTGGCCAGAGTTAGTTCTCGGGCCCGTGGGGGCCTTTGTGGAGTGCTTTTTGCTTCTCTGACACCCAGCACTGTCATACTCTGAGAGCAAATAAATGATTTTTTACTTGGTTAACTCGGAAAACTGAGCTGAAGCAACCAGGAAACAGGTGTTGTGTGGTGTTTCTGCATTTCAGAGTCAGGAACCGTTGCCTGATGATGATGAAGAGTTTGAGTTGCCAGAGTTTGTGGAACCTTTCCTGAAGGATACCCCGCTCTACACAGATAACACAGCCAATGGCATTGCCCTGCTGTGGGCCCCACGGCCCTTCAACTTGAGGTCTGGGCGGACTCGGAGAGCTCTTGATATCCCACTGGTCAAGAACTGGTGAGTTCTTTCCTGCGAGGAGGGGTGTTCTAGTGATCATGACATTATTATCTTGTAACAATGAAAATAAAATAAAGAGGTCCTGTGATGACTGGCTTCTGGAGATTTTAGGAGACTTTCTGGAGACTCATTGTTTTCTAAGGAACACAAGTTATCTGAAAATTTGAAATAACGGTTTATCCCTAGGTATCGTGAGCACTGCCCGGCAGGCCAGCCCGTGAAAGTGCGAGTCTCCTATCAGAAGCTACTGAAATACTACGTTCTGAATGCGCTCAAGCACAGACCTCCCAAGGCCCAGAAGAAGAGGTAAGTGGGAGTCTGTTCAGTGAGGAACTGCTGATCCGTGATGAGGATTCAGCTGATGATAGCCTCTGCTCTCCTCAGGTACCTGTTCCGCTCCTTCAAGGCTACAAAGTTCTTCCAGTCGACGAAGCTGGACTGGGTGGAAGTGGGCCTGCAGGTGTGTCGCCAGGGCTACAATATGCTGAACTTGCTGATCCACAGAAAGAACCTGAACTACCTTCACTTGGATTACAACTTCAACCTGAAGCCCGTGAAGACCCTTACCACTAAGGTATCGCTCCATGTGCTATGGTACTCAAGAGTAAAGTTTACCTGAAGATTGTTAAGTAGCTAGTGTGGTAAGACAGGCCACAGTGCCTCAGCTGTTGCACAGACTGACCAAATTGGAGCTGTTTCTCTCTTATATAACATAGTTACATAAATTCTGGATTTTCGTCTCTTCCAGGAAAGGAAGAAATCTCGTTTCGGTAATGCCTTCCATCTGTGCCGAGAGGTTCTGCGGCTGACTAAGTTAGTGGTGGACAGTCACGTCCAATACAGACTTGGAAACGTCGATGCATTTCAGGTAGGCTCAATTTATTTTATTTTTTTAAAGGTCAGGAGGAGAAGTGAGAGGGGGAGTGGAATATCTGGGTGGGCGTATATAGGATGCACAATATGACTGAATGTTGCAGTGCTAAGGAGAAGAGCGGGAACAATGAAAGCATGCAGCATTGCATGAAATTCTGCTTTTACACTAGTTTATAAGAGTTGATTGTTGTGTGAGTCAGTGTTAGGAGCTTTGTGTGGCCTCAAACGCTCTGCTCCTGGCTGTAAAATAAACCTGGCTTCTTGAGGCAATGTGCGGTGTTCAGTTTTCCCTGACTGCGCTCCCTGTGTTTCAGTTGGCAGATGGCTTGCAGTACATCTTCGCCCATGTGGGTCAGCTGACGGGAATGTACCGATACAAGTACAAACTGATGAGGCAGATTCGTATGTGCAAGGACCTGAAACATCTCATCTACTACAGGTTTAACACAGTAAGTTCCACCTTTCCACTTGATGGTGACCCCACATAAACTGAGTGACGAGGGAGGGATTCTGGAGTATCAGTAAGTGACCTGCTGTTTACCGTGTCTCTCTCCTTCCAGGGGCCTGTGGGCAAAGGTCCTGGCTGTGGCTTCTGGGCTCCAGGCTGGAGAGTATGGCTGTTCTTCATGAGGGGCATCACGCCACTGCTGGAACGCTGGCTGGGGAATCTGCTGGCCAGGCAGTTTGAAGGTCAGCATATTGTGTAAATCTTGGGCATGGGAGGAGTATGTGGTAAAAATTAATACTGTTTACTTGCCAGCTCGAACTTCAGTTTTCTGTTCCAAGTGGTGGTCTGTGTCCATGCTCCATGTTAATCCCCAAGAGCTATTGACGGGTTTAGAGCTCTTCCGAGACCGGTGCCCCTAGAACAGATTCCAAATGGCAGTGGGATTCCCTTACCAAGAGAGCTCCTTAGCTCTCTGGGGTCCATAGCCTCCTAATCATCTACTCCAAACTCATCAGTGATGTTGCGGCAGTGTAATTTCTTCAGAGATCTTGCGCCCCTGTGCAAGAGACTCCTGTGTTAGGAGTCCTGCCCAGTAACGTCTTGAACTGCTGAAGTATTTCACTTTTTCCAGGCCGTCACTCAAAGGGTGTGGCAAAGACTGTCACGAAGCAGCGTGTGGAGTCTCACTTTGACCTGGAGCTGAGGGCAGCCGTTATGCATGACATTCTGGACATGATGCCGGAAGGAATCAAACAGAACAAAGCCAGAACCATCCTACAGCATCTGAGCGAGGCTTGGCGGTGCTGGAAGGCCAATATCCCCTGGAAGGTAAGGCTCTCGCTTGGCCTTTCGGTTCAATTTTAACATCTCCCAGGTAGAACTGCTCTTCTCACTCCTGCTTCCCTTGTGTTACTCTCCCCCTCCAGGTGCCGGGGCTGCCAACTCCTATTGAAAACATGATCCTGAGGTACGTGAAGGCAAAAGCTGACTGGTGGACAAATACAGCTCACTACAACAGGGAGCGGATCCGTCGGGGTGCCACTGTAGACAAAACAGTCTGTAAGAAGAATCTGGGCCGGCTGACCAGACTCTACTTAAAAGCTGAGCAGGAACGGCAGCATAATTACTTGAAGGTACTTCTGTCCTGCCTGAGGTTGCCCAGATTGGTGCTGTTTTCATTTAATCGACTAATGCTGGTGTTGTGGTTCTGCAGGATGGGCCTTACATCACTGCGGAAGAGGCTGTCGCTGTGTACACAACCACAGTGCACTGGCTGGAAAGCAGGAGGTTCTCACCCATTCCTTTCCCCCCGCTGTCCTACAAGCACGACACCAAGTTGCTCATATTAGCCCTGGAGAGGCTGAAGGAAGCTTACAGGTAAGCAGTGGGAAGTGACCGTGTTCTGCCAAGGCACAGACGCATCTGCCTTGGGAAAGGCTTCTGAAGCTGTTCTGTTACACATTTTTCCTGGAATTGAGTACATTGTAAAACGTACTCTGATGGATTGGTAAGGGCTATAGGTTGTGGCACTGCCAAGGCCGCCGGGGGTTCTTCATGGACTCTGCCACTTGGGGCAAAACCAATATCGTGCTTGTAAGGGTCACTGGGCACCCTGGGGACGTGGATTGTGAGGAGTTACAGATCTTATCTTGATCTGCTCGGTAAAACAGTGTCTTTCATTAGTTTAATGCAGTGGCTATTAGTTTGTTCATGCTTGGGTGTGTGAGCTGTTCTTCCTCACTTGCAGTGTGAAATCTCGCCTGAATCAGTCGCAGAGAGAAGAGTTGGGCTTGATTGAGCAGGCTTATGATAATCCTCATGAAGCTCTGTCCAGAATCAAACGACACCTTCTAACTCAGAGAGCCTTCAAGGAGGTAAGTATCCTGGTGAAAGCCAGACGGTATTAGAAGCTACACTGCATTCGGGAACTAAATGGCGCTAAGGGGACTTTGTGCTCTCTGTCAGGTATAAGCCTCAGTTTTGCCTCTTCTTTTTTAGGTAGGTATTGAGTTCATGGATCTCTACAGCCACTTAGTTCCTGTTTATGATGTTGAGCCCTTGGAGAAAATCACAGATGCTTACCTGGATCAGTACTTGTGGTATGAGGCCGATAAGCGACGGCTCTTCCCTCCGTGGATCAAACCTGCTGACACTGAACCTCCTCCACTGTTGGTGTACAAGTGGTGCCAAGGTTAGTGGGCTCTTGTATTCCGTGCAAAAATGAGTTTTCTTACTGGGAGCTTGCTTCCTACCAGTCCCCTTGGGAGCTGAGTTTCCATATTTGCAATATGCAGTAAATAGTCATTACAATCAGAGGCTATATGTTGTAGGTTAACATCTAGATGTATATACTGGAGGAGGAGAACTTCATAGCATTTGTGGTCGATTACATATTTCTGTTCCCATTTCTGCATAGACCAGAGGCTGAAAAATCAGGCATTACAGGAAATATGCAGACTTCCTGTGCCCAGAAGGGTGCTTCTGCACTCTGATGTGTCAGATAGCATGACAAGCTTGTTTGTCTCCTCAGGCATTAATAATCTGCAGGATGTTTGGGAAACGAGTGAAGGTGAATGCAACGTGATGCTGGAATCTCGGTTTGAGAAGATGTATGAGAAGATTGACCTGACGTTGCTCAACAGGCTGTTGCGTCTTATTGTTGATCACAACATTGCTGACTACATGACAGCCAAGAACAACGTGGTGATCAACTACAAGGTAACGGTTGCTGTCAGGAAAGGGGGTGCGTGGACTAAAATTGAGGGCTTTTGGACCCATGGGGGAGGAGGGGACACAGGATTTGCCAGAGAAAGAAATAGTGAGGGAATAAGAAAACCCTTCTGGGTCCTGCTAAAGAGCACCTGCTTAGGTAAAAGGTCTCTCCTGTATTGTGACAGTCAGGTTCTCACAATTCTCCTTTGCTTCCTCAGGACATGAATCACACAAACTCCTATGGGATTATCCGTGGGTTGCAGTTTGCTTCCTTCATTGTGCAGTATTATGGGCTTGTGATGGACCTGCTGGTGCTGGGTCTGCACCGTGCCAGCGAAATGGCTGGGCCTCCCCAGATGCCAAACGACTTCCTCAGCTTCCAAGACATTGCCACTGAGGTGGCCCATCCCATTCGCCTCTTCTGCAGATACATCGACCGTATTCACATCTTCTTCAGGTGAGAGGTCTCTTGGGCCCAGCTTTCCTCAGGTGAACTTTTGTCCTGGCATCTTGCAGCAGATCCTGTGGAAGAGGGAATTGGTATGCTCCTACTCCAGGCTTCTCTTCCCTTTGCTAAGAAAGACTGACGGACTTTCCAGAAAAACTGGGTGTCCGGATGCCTCCTCTTGGTTTCTCAGTTTGCTGTGTTAATGGAGGAGAGCTTTTGTACAGCTTCACAGGACCAGTAGAAAAGCAATGATGTCAAAAGTCCAATTGTTACAGATTTTCCACTGGCAAATAAACCTTTTTCTGGCTTCCCAGCAAGTGGACATAAAATTTTATGTCTGTTCATGGAAGGATAACCCAAACAGTCATGGGGTAGACTGCTAATGCAACTGAAGTCCCCTTCAGTGGGAAGATGCAGGAACTGGATAGTTACCCTCAAACATGCTGTGGCAAACTGCTATCCACAAGCAAGTCCTTGCCCGCCTGGGTCTCCAGAGAAGTTGGTCACGTAACTCCAGGTCCTCTTCTGTACATTTCCAGGTTCACAGCAGATGAGGCAAGAGACCTGATTCAGCGGTACCTGACAGAGCATCCGGATCCCAACAATGAGAACATTGTAGGCTACAACAACAAGAAGTGCTGGCCCCGGGATGCTCGGATGCGCCTCATGAAACACGATGTGAACCTGTAAGTGCTGCAGCCTGGAAAAAGCAAGTGGTGGGAGTGTGGGAAAACTAGCTGTAATAAATAACTGCTGGAGACTGATAGACAGATGCTCAGGAGGAAAAGTAAGAAGAGCTGAAGGGTCTGTGCTCTAATTCTGACAGTGAGTGATGGGTGTGAGAGACTATAGTGCTAGGAAAGCACTGAGAACTTGCCCGGTTTCTGTTTCGCTTCGGTAACAGACAGCCTGTCACTGTGCACATCTTGTTTTTCAGTGGTCGTGCTGTATTCTGGGATATCAAGAACCGCTTGCCTCGATCAGTCACCACAGTGCAGTGGGAGAATAGCTTCGTGTCTGTTTACAGCAAGGATAACCCCAATTTGCTGTTTAACATGTGTGGTTTTGAGTGCCGCATTTTGCCCAAGTGCCGTACCAGCTATGAGGAGTTCACCCACAAGGACGGTGTCTGGAACTTGCAGAATGAGGTAGGGTGAGGGTTTGACAGGGTGGCAGAGCAGTCCATGCTTGGCCCGTACCTGGCATCAAAGCAGGGTTTATACGGGCTGGCAACGGGGTGCCTAGCAGCACGGGTTTGCCAGCTGTGTAACTGGGACCACTAGTGGGTAGAGTTAAAATGAACTGGGTGTGAACTTTACTTCCTGAGAGGGATGGGGAATCCTTGGCTGGGGATGAGCAGAGGACCTGAAACCATAGAGGTGTTGTTCAGCCTCTTCTCTCCCCATGTTTCATAAATGCCTGATGGCAAGAGCTTGCCTTACTGCCACTGTTGGAGAGAGGGCTCCCAGGAGGGAACTGATGGCCCTGTGCTCTTGTAGGTCACCAAGGAGCGCACAGCACAGTGCTTTCTGCGCGTGGACGATGAGTCCATGCAGAGATTTCACAACAGAGTGAGGCAGATCCTCATGGCATCTGGCTCCACAACCTTCACTAAGGTAAGGTGGGAGGAAGGTGTGTGACAGAGCTTTCTGCAGATGCTTGGAGAACAGGCTGAGAAACTGATCCTCTGCTCTCCTTTCTAGATTGTCAATAAATGGAATACAGCTCTGATTGGCTTGATGACATATTTCCGGGAAGCTGTTGTAAATACTCAAGAGTTGCTTGATTTGCTGGTCAAGTGTGAAAATAAAATTCAGACTCGAATCAAAATTGGTCTGAATTCCAAAATGCCCAGCCGTTTTCCGCCAGTGGTGTTTTACACCCCTAAAGAGCTGGGAGGGCTGGGCATGCTCTCCATGGGCCACGTTCTCATCCCGCAGTCTGACCTGAGGTGAGTTGTGCTGCTCTAACGGCCACATGAGTTAGGTGTTTTGTTAAATACTCTTTCCCATAAAAATACATGAGAATGCTAAACCATGCCTCGTTACAGAGATACATTGCCTTTACAGTAGGTGATGGCAGTGTGACCTGTGAAGTCCTATCGCTCTTGCCTCACTCTTGTGCCTCTTTGCTGCAGGTGGTCCAAGCAGACAGATGTTGGCATCACTCACTTCCGCTCAGGAATGAGTCATGAGGAGGACCAGCTCATCCCAAATTTGTACCGTTACATCCAGCCATGGGAAAGTGAATTCATTGACTCTCAGAGAGTATGGGCAGAGTATGCCCTTAAGCGACAAGAGGCTATAGCCCAAAACAGGTGTGTTTCCACGTGCAGTTGGGTCTCTGTGTGTGTCTGTGTGCGAGGACAGGCAGCGCTGTGAAGCCCTGCACTGTCTCGGGGGGTTCTGGAGACCTTGCTGGCCCCATCATACATGCTCTACACCGCCTGCAAAGCTGCTGTCTTGCCTCTGGAGGAGGTCTGGACTCTGCAAGTGTATAGTGCACCCATGGCACAGTTTGAGGGAAATGGTATGCCAGGTGGTGCCAGGAAAAGCTGACGTCAGACCCATTTGCAGTTAGTTCTGTGCACTTACAAGGGCAGGCTTTTTCCTTTGGCTGTTGAGCTTCGGCGTGTTCATGGTGATGGCTATAGACACTTTGCTGAGCTTCCGAGTGCTTGGCATTTTAGAACCTCTCCTGCCAGAGCCCCGAAGTCTGGATTGTTTCTGTGATCTCATCACCTGAAACACTCAGTAAGGCGTTGCTGTACAATTGAGAGGTAACAATGTGGGGATTTTTTTTTCTTCAGGCGTCTGACACTAGAGGATTTGGAGGACTCGTGGGACAGGGGAATTCCTCGTATTAACACCCTTTTCCAGAAGGACCGGCATACCCTAGCTTATGATAAAGGATGGCGAGTCAGGACTGACTTCAAGCAGTATCAGGTATTGACTGGGAATTTCTCTGGCTGAGTGTGAGGTTCAGATACCTGCTCCAGACTATGTCCTTTCACCTTGCATTATTGCAGGTGCACTTCCTTGTCTCTCTGCTGCAGGAAGAACTTGGAGCCATATGTTGGGACTAGTAGAGGCTGTTGAGAACCAAGTGCTCCAAAATCTGTAGCTAGCCACTTCTGAAGCATTTGGATAGATTGCAGTGTCTTGGGGAACACACCATGCTTAGTGCAGCTGAGTATTAAGAAATCAATTCTGGAGAAGGGGAAAAAAAAAATCCCAAACCCACCATTCCAAAATCTTAAATTTTAATAACAGTGGAAACATTTATTATTTAAAGCCTCTAATGGTGGCTCTGTAGAAGGCCAGTCCCTGAATTGCATGGTGGTACTGACTGAACTCATGTTGTAGGTGAGCTGTGTTCTCCAGGATGAGAGCATGAGGCCTTTTACTTGTTAGCTGACATCGTCATCATCATCGTGGTTCCTACAGTTAGTGTAGCCAGATTAAATGATGCTCCTCACTAGTGTGCTGTTGCCTCCAGGTCCTGAAACAGAACCCGTTCTGGTGGACACATCAGCGCCATGATGGCAAACTCTGGAACCTGAACAACTACCGCACAGATATGATCCAGGCACTTGGTGGAGTGGAAGGAATCCTGGAGCACACTCTCTTCAAGGGCACTTACTTCCCCACGTGGGAGGGTCTCTTCTGGTAAGACAAACATTGATGTGGCCTTGCCTTGCAAACTGGAGCTTAGTGGTGCACCAGGAGGAGTCCTCGGCTCAAGCTGTACCGATTCTGTTGAGCCTTTTCCGTTTTTCAGTCATCACTTGAGCACACTGTATAGCTCAGTTGTGAGGGCGCCTGGGATGGGCTGTAGCTGAACTTCAGTATGCAAATCCATGGAAATTTCTTTGCATGGAACAATCTTTCCTGTTCACAATGTGTGTGTTTCCCGCCTCTATTATATGTGGCACATGTCCCTCATCTCTACTGACCGCCATCTTATGCAATTGTTTGTCTGCCCTCTCTAGGGAGAAGGCCAGTGGCTTTGAGGAGTCCATGAAGTGGAAGAAGCTGACGAATGCCCAGCGATCGGGTTTGAACCAAATTCCAAACAGAAGATTCACCCTGTGGTGGTCTCCTACCATTAACAGAGCCAACGTAAGTATCTGGAGTTTGTACCTGTAGAAACTTCCACTAATTGAGAGCAGTTATCGATCTAATTCTTCCAGAACTTCTCTTACGGATGAACTAAACCTCCTTAACTGTAGCTGTTCTGTTTTCTAAACTTCATCAGTTGTGCTGTTGCCTGTTCTCACAGCTGCTTTTCCTTTGCAGGTATATGTTGGGTTTCAGGTGCAGCTGGATTTGACAGGCATCTTTATGCACGGCAAGATCCCCACGCTGAAGATTTCTCTCATTCAGATTTTCCGAGCTCACTTGTGGCAGAAGATCCATGAGAGCATTGTAATGGATTTGTGTCAGGTGAGCAGTTAACTGGGTTTGTTTCTGTGCAATGCACATGTGTTCCTTCTGTACCAACAGCCTCCTGCTAGCAACAGAAATTGTCCCAGGGATTGTAGCGGGGCTACCCCTTCGTCAGCAATTTAACAGGGAAGGGGAGGAAATGGGATTTTCCCGGGTGCCTGTTTTAGCTCTGTATTGAGGATAGATTCTTTTAGCTAGGTTGTTTGAACACAGCTCACCTTTGACTGCCTTTTCCCCAGGTGTTTGATCAAGAGCTGGATGCTCTGGAGATTGAGACAGTGCAGAAAGAGACCATCCATCCCAGGAAGTCATACAAGATGAATTCCTCATGTGCAGATATCCTTCTCTTTGCTTCCTATAAGTGGAACGTGTCACGTCCGTCATTGCTCGCAGATTCCAAGTGAGTGTTTCCCGTTTCCCTCTCCTTGACCTTGCTGCTGAGCCTGTCATCCTGAGCCAAAGCCCGTATCCCGTGGGCACCTAGGGTTGGTTTTCTCTGGGGACACAGGAGGACACAATCATGCCTGGGCTCATTTGGGTAGATGGTTGCAGCACCTCCTAGCACTGCCTTCTGCAAAGCATGAAGACTGTCTTTGCTCCTGTTTGCTCCTCCGGTTGACCTTTCCCCTGAGCCAGAGCTCAGGAGCTCTGAAGGGTTCTTCAGGAAAGCCCACAAAGCTGTGCTGTCTTAGGGCTAGAACCTGGAGTGAATTGGATGCTATCTGCACCCATGCTGTGTTCAGTTCGACTGAATCCTCACCAGACGATGCCGGGGGAGATGACCCTCATAGCTACACAGTAGAGGAGTAACTGTGCTGCTTTGTTTAGACCTGCAGCTGAACCCTGTTGGCTGAGGGTTTCTCTTGACAGCTTCTGCATTCAGCTGCTCCATGAAGAGAGCAGTAGAGTCCCTTTTCAGGATGGTATGCAGATGGTAGCTGGCTTCAGTGTTCATGCTTGGTGGCAGTTACTCTCTGCTAAAGACATGCAGTAGCTGGAGGAGAGTTTTGTGCAAGATTAAATTGTTCTGGCTTGCTTTCTCCTTAGAGATGTGATGGACAGCACCACCACTCAGAAGTACTGGATAGATATCCAGCTGCGCTGGGGAGATTACGATTCCCATGATATCGAGCGTTATGCAAGAGCCAAGTTCCTGGACTACACTACAGACAACATGAGTATCTATCCATCTCCTACTGGTGTGCTCATTGCCATTGATCTGGCCTATAACTTGCACAGGTGAGATCTGCACCTTCTGTATTTTAACTGTAATTGGTAGTTCCGGGCTGTGTCTTAGTGCGGCTCCAAACTGGGTTGTATTCCAGGCAGGGAGATGAGGGAGAAGGCAGAAGCCGGAGGTACGCAGTGAATAGGACGAGGCATCTAGGCAGTCCTTCCAGGTTGCCTGACATCTGCTCATTCAGTAATAGTGCTCCAGTTCTCCCGGCTCACTAATCATCTGTTTCCCTAGGCGATTTCTGTCAGGCTGTTCTTGGAGCTGAAGGACAGGCCTTGTTTCAAGGCCCCCTACAAGTGGGGAAAACTAGAGGGGAAAGTCCCAGCAAGCAGGCCTCTGCTCCAGTGTGCTTGTTAGAGACAAGGCAGTTTTTCTGGGACTGCAGCATGTGTGTGCTGTGGCTTCCCACTGAGAGGAGGTGTAGGGAAAAGCTGTAGGTGACCAGCTCCCAAGGACATCGCAAGAGAAACCATACAGTAGTATTGAGCAGGCAGAAAGGCTGCTGCGTGGAAAGACTTGTGCGTGGCTGCAGTGTCTTCATCTAGGAGCTGATGGCAACAACTTGGTCTTGCATTTGTTTTCTTCTTCAGTGCTTATGGGAACTGGTTCCCTGGGAGCAAACCTCTGATCCAGCAGGCTATGGCCAAAATTATGAAAGCAAATCCTGCGCTGTATGTGTTGAGAGAACGAATCCGCAAGGGGTTGCAGCTGTACTCGTCCGAGCCCACAGAACCATACCTTTCCTCCCAGAACTACGGAGAGCTCTTCTCCAACCAGATCATCTGGTTTGTGGACGACACCAATGTGTACAGAGTGACCATTCACAAGGTGAGGCCAGAGGTGTATCTGCAGGAGGAAAGGACAGGGACTGTAACTGTCCCGTGCGCAGGGTGGTTGTGGAGGCATGCATGATGGAAAACTAGGAATCAGCATAGACCCAAATCCTCGCAGTGTGCACAGAGCAGCTCTTACATTTCCCATACAGTTCCTGCTCAAAGCACACAGCAAGTCAGCTGTCGTGTAAAGGTGTGGATTGGCTGTATTTATCTCCCTGTACCTTTCACTTTTGCTTGTTTTCTCAGACGTTTGAAGGGAACTTGACCACAAAACCCATCAATGGAGCTATTTTCATCTTCAATCCCAGAACTGGGCAGCTCTTCCTGAAGATCATCCATACGTCTGTGTGGGCGGGACAGAAGCGTCTAGGACAGGTAGGGCCTGGCTGCCGGTTGTGCTTTGGGCTGTGAGCTGGGGATGGGCTCTGACTGCTTGGAACACTCACCTGAGCAGAAGACGTCGTGAGGGTCCTCAGCTTCCTGCCTCTCAACAAGTTTGGAGCTCCAATTTTCAGCATGTAACCCGTGCTCAGGAAAGCATCGGCGTGGGATATAAAAGTAAAGAATGGAGATGTTGATGTTGCAAGGTTTTGGGGGCTCTGATGTGTAAAGCCCTTCAAGTAGGGCTTGAAAAACAGTGCTGTGCTCACTGTTACAGCAAATCACGTTGCACTTGGCTGTACATCCAGTGCAGGGAGGAGACTCAGGTGGCCAGGCCAGGGAGGCGGTGTAGCCAGCTATTTTTTCTGAGCCAGTCAGGAGTAACTGAACTCCAGGAGTGGGAACTGCCCTCTGTGATCAGTAGGAAGGAAATGCTGGGCCTTGTCACTGATCTGGAACAAGCCGTAAATTGCAGTCGTATTTTTAGAATTTGGTTTGAACCTCTCTGATTCCCAAAGGCATGGAGAGGCTGCAGTTAGCAGAGAGGTATTACTCTAACCCTGCTGTCTTTCTGTAGCTGGCCAAGTGGAAGACTGCTGAAGAAGTGGCTGCCTTGATTCGATCGCTTCCTGTGGAGGAGCAGCCTAAGCAGATCATAGTGACGCGGAAGGGCATGTTGGACCCACTTGAGGTAACAGCGCAGATACTGCTCTGTAAGGACATAGAAAGTCTTCGGGAGATTAAAGGACAGTCTTGTGTTCCTGTAAAGGGCTTGATCTGGACCAGTGTTCTGCAGTAGTTGTGAGCTAATTCCTCTTTTTGCTAAACTCCAGGTGCACTTGCTGGATTTCCCCAATATTGTGATCAAAGGCTCCGAGTTGCAGCTGCCCTTCCAGGCCTGTCTGAAAGTGGAGAAGTTTGGTGATCTCATCCTGAAGGCTACCGAACCCCAGATGGTTCTCTTCAATTTGTATGATGACTGGCTGAAAACCATCTCTTCCTACACGGTAAGCACAGCGGGCCTAGTCTGCGTTTTGCTTTGCCGCTGATAGTTGAGGCAGGAGCCAAGGCTTCAGAGGTCCCTCACAATTTGCTGCTTGGGAGCACTTGGCCCTGCGTCTGCCTGGATTTTCCTTCAGATCGATTCCACTGACGCTTCCCGTGCAATGTCAGTGTGCCCAAACAGGAGTGCTGTGCTAGGGCCTTGTATACTAGGTTTCCTTTCTGACTAGCTGCATCTTTTTTTCTTCTCCAAGGCATTCTCTCGTCTGATTCTGATTCTCCGGGCACTGCATGTGAATAACGATCGAGCCAAAGTTATTCTGAAACCAGATAAGACAACCATAACAGAGCCTCACCACATCTGGCCAACCCTGACAGATGAGGAGTGGATCAAGGTGGAGGTGCAGCTGAAGGATCTCATCCTTGCCGACTATGGCAAGAAGAACAAGTAAGCCACTGTCAATCTGCAATAATCCTGCCAGCCTTTCTTCCCTGCTCTAAAGACTGTGTGGCCAGGGCGCTCCTCGTGGAGTGTAGAAGACATTCAAGGGCCTTTGGCACTGAACTGGCAGCTTTGTAGGGAAGCTGGCTGTTGTTATTAATTGCTTTCTAGTAAGGCAGATGATGTCTGCAGCAAACCTCTTCTGATCTGTGCGTCATGTGATTTGGTCCCTCCTCTTGTCTAAAAAGTTGTGGTTTTGTTTTTCATAGCGCCTTGAGTGGATGTTCTGAGTTTGTGCCTTGGTGAGAAGGGTCCAGAATGTATTTTGAAACGCCTGACTTGGGTGGATTTTCTCTTTCAGTGTGAACGTTGCATCCCTGACGCAGTCGGAGATCCGAGACATTATCCTGGGCATGGAGATCTCTGCCCCCTCTCAGCAGAGACAGCAGATTGCAGAAATTGAGAAGCAAACCAAGGAGCAGTCACAACTGACAGCCACGCAGACCCGCACCGTGAACAAACACGGGGATGAAATCATCACCTCTACAACCAGCAACTACGAAACCCAGACTTTCTCCTCCAAGACTGAGTGGCGAGTCAGGTAGGAAGGCAGGCAGGGCTGTTGCGCAAGGGAAGGGTCAGAGTGCTCAGGAGGGGATCTGTGCACCCTCTAATAATGACCTCCTCTTCACAGAGCAATTTCTGCTGCCAACCTCCACCTGCGAACAAATCACATTTACGTCTCGTCAGACGATATAAAGGAAACAGGCTACACGTACATTCTTCCCAAGAATGTGTTGAAGAAATTCATCTGCATCTCAGACCTGCGGGCCCAGGTGAGCGTGCAACGAGCCCATTACAGCTGTACTCGGTGCTACCGGGGCACACGCCCGACCTGGGCAGTCGGGAACCAGCGGCAAAGGGCTGGGAACTTGCTGCTCTCCATGTGGAAGCCCTCTGCGCTTGAGACGGACACTGGCAATAGGGCTGAGCACGCAGGTTCTAGCCAGGTCCTCCTGGCTCCTTGTGGCCCAGCCCTGGGGGGCAGCTCAGCACTGAACAAAACTGGGATGTTCTCCAGTGAGAACCTGCCGGCCAGGAGATACTCTCCTTGCGAACTACTCTCACACGGTTACATGGAGGCCTCTTCTGGGCTCTAAGGCGGGTGTCTGTGTTCCTAGATTGCGGGTTACCTGTATGGAGTGAGCCCTCCCGATAACCCCCAAGTGAAGGAGATCCGGTGCATCGTGATGGTGCCCCAGTGGGGAACACACCAGACTGTGCATCTCCCGGGGCAGCTGCCGCAGCATGAGTATCTCAAGGTGAGTTGAGCTGCTGCTGCTGGCGTGGGTGGAAGATCACCGGTACTGGGGACGTAAGGCGGTGGGGCAGCTTCCCTTGTCCTTGCGGGACTGACGGCAGCCTGATCTGGGATCAGGTGAAAGGGAAGCTTTTAGCCCCTGTGCGCTCTTTGCCATGCTTGAAGCGGTCTTGTATTAAACATCCGTCACTTCTCTCTACAACACTTTGTCAGGAAATGGAACCTCTGGGGTGGATTCACACCCAACCAAACGAGTCCCCCCAGCTCTCGCCGCAGGACGTCACCACCCACGCCAAGGTCATGGCTGACAACCCCTCCTGGGATGGGGAGAAGACCATCATCATCACCTGCAGGTGAGAGGCAGGGAGGCTTCTGGGCGCCCTGTCTGCGGAGGGGGCCTGTGGGTGCCATGCTCGGGATCACGTTGAGGTCTCAAACTGAAGATTTGGCAGAAAAGGGAGCGTTTGCTCATTTCTGGCTTCCCTCCTCCACCCTGGATCAGTCTGACTTGCCCCATCTCTCCTTTCTTTCAGTTTTACACCGGGGTCCTGCACGCTGACAGCCTACAAACTGACCCCGAGCGGCTACGAGTGGGGCAGGCAGAACACGGACAAAGGGAACAACCCCAAGGGCTACCTGCCATCCCACTACGAGAGGGTGCAGATGCTGCTGTCGGATCGCTTCCTCGGCTTCTTCATGGTCCCAGCGCAAGGGTCCTGGAACTACAACTTCATGGGTGAGCTGCCCTGGGAAAGGGAGAGGGGGCACCGTGAAGAGCTTGCGAGGAGAAGGAAATGGCTCCTTAGGGAAGCCTGCCGCCTTACCCTTTCTGAAGCTTGACCTTGGAGCAGCTGGCAGGGCTACCAGCATTGTGGTCTGACCTTTCCTGGGGGGCCAGCGCTGGGATGTCAGTCCTCGGGGATTTTCCGGTGGCAAGAGAGCAGACTCTGATGGAGGGGAGAACTAGGCAGGAGAAAACCCATCCTGTGGAGGGGAGTAACAGTGAGTGAACTCACAGGGAGCCATAGATGGGGTCAGGAGAGGAGGAGGGGGCAGGTAAAACACTTGATTTGCAGAAGAGGACTAGGGGCGCATTGCTCTGTAAAGCCCTAGGGGGAAGAACCCAAAGGGCAGCGATTTTGTGGATTGGGATCTCTTTCTTCCTCCGTGATTTGCTTAAGCATTGCTGTGTGAGGGTGGAGGGCTTCGCTGTGCTGCGGGGTCGTGGTGGTGGCAGGAGCGGCTCCGGGGTGGGTGGCTGACGGGTGGGTGACGGCCTCTCTCTTGCAGGTGTTCGCCACGACCCCAACATGAAGTACGAGCTGCAGCTCGCCAACCCCAAGGAGTTCTACCACGAGGTCCATCGCCCTTCCCACTTCCTCAACTTCGCCCTGCTGCAGGAGGGGGAGGTCTACTCGGCCGACCGCGAGGATCTCTACGCCTAGTCCTGCCCCCTCCGGACTCTTGAGAACCAGCAGCCGCCCCCGCGCCTTGTTCGTGTTTTCCTCNACCCCCTGCCCCGTCCTTGGGGTGGCTCTGACATGCTGTCCCTGTTCTTGGGGTGGCTCCGACCCCCTGCCCCGTCCCTGGGGTGGCTCTGACCCCCTGCCCCGTCCTTGGGGTGGCTCTGACATGCTGTCCCTGTTCTTGGGGTGGCTCCGACCCCCTGCCCCGTCCCTGGGGTGGCTCTGACCCCCTGCCCCGTCCTTGGGGTGGCTCTGACATGCTGTCCCTGTTCTTGGGGTGGCTCCGACCCCCTGCCCCGTCCCTGGGGTGGCTCTGACCCCCTGCCCCGTCCTTGGGGTGGCTCTGACATGCTGTCCCTGTTCTTGGGGTGGCTCCGACCCCCTGCCCCGTCCCTGGGGTGGCTCTGACCCCCTGCCCCGTCCTTGGGGTGGCTCTGACATGCTGTCCCTGTTCTTGGGGTGGCTCCGACCCCCTGCCCCGTCCCTGGGGTGGCTCTGACCCCCTGCCCCGTCCTTGGGGTGGCTCTGACATGCTGTCCCTGTTCTTGGGGTGGCTCCGACCCCCTGCCCCGTCCCTGGGGTGGCTCTGACCCCCTGCCCCTATCCCTGGGGTGGCTCCGACCCCCTGCCCCTATCCCTGGGGTGGCTCTGACCCCCTGCCCCTATCCCTGGGGTGGCTCCGACCCCCTGCCCCTATCCCTGGGGTGGCTCTGCCCTGCTGCCCTCATCCCTGGGGTGGCTCCAACCCCCTGCCCCGTCCCCCAGGACCCGGAGCAGAGGCTGTGGGAGGCCGAGCACCGGGAGCAAGCCCTGCGCAGCCGCCTGGCCCACCTGGAGGAGCAGAACCAGCGGCTCCTGGGGCAGCTTGCGGAGAGCCAGTCCCAGGAAGGTGGGTGCTCAAGTGGGTTCAGGGTCCTCTGCTACCATGGGGTGTTCCCATGGGGGACAGTGGGCTGGGTGCAGGGCTGAACTCATTTTCTGGGCTGCCCAGCCCTGGAAGTCTGTCCCAGCAGAGAGCGCTGAGCACTGCCTTGTTCTCCAGGCCACAGGGACCCCAGATGTCCCAAGCCCCCAGGAGGGTGCTGGGGGCAGGCACAGGGTGCGGGCTGCCATTGCCAGCACAAGGATGTGTCAGGCACAGCCTAAAGCTCTCAGCTCCCCTCTTTCCACTGTTCCTACTCTGCCATCTACCAGGAACAATGTAGAGAGGTGCTTGCAGAAGCATCAAGAAACCTCAGTGTTGCGGGGTCGGGGGTGTCCTTGGGTCCCGGGGGCCGCTCACGCCTGTCCACCCGTGTCCGGGCTCAGATAGCACGGCGCGGAAGGAGCGGGAGGTGATGCTGCGGCTGAAGGAGGTGGTGGACAAGCAGAGGGATGAGCTTCGTGCCCAGGCCCACGAGATCGTCTGCAAGAGCCGAGACACGGAGGCGGTGAGCGTGTGGGAGCTCGCGGGTGTGGTGTGCGGAGGGCCTGGGGACCTGCTTTGTGCCACCTGGGGCTGTCGTGGCGGCTGGTGAGCCTGCTGGGGCACATGCCTTTCCCGTGGCTCTGTATGCGCCGATGTCCCTGGGTGGGGACCCAGGGCTGATGCCGGGCCTCACTCTCGGCTGCCCCGGGTCCTCCAGCTGCAGGAGCAACTGCATCGCTTCATGGCCATGAACGAGGACCTGCGTCACAAGGTGGCCGTGGTGCAGGCTCAGCTCAAGAGCGCGCTGGAGAAGAAGTCGGACCTGGAGGCCGCGATGCTGCAAACCCAGAGGGAAATGAGCAGGAGGAGCAGGGCTGCCTCTGAGATCCAGCGGCCACAGCCCAGTCTGGTGAGTCCGGGCCCTTGGCCCCGCTGCTGCGGGGCATTGGTAATGCTGACCTGACCTCCCCGGCTCTGCGCGGGGCTCCTGGCGTGCCCGGACCCGCCAGCTGCCAGCAGGACACGGCTGCTCGAGTAAGCCCCGCTGCTGAAAATTGAACGGTGCAGTGTGCGCGATGCCTGTAACGCCTTGTCTGTAAAAATGGGTAGGACAGGAGTCCTGGAGGCTGGAGCGAGCGAGGCGAGGTGATGGGAGGAAAAGCTGGGTGGGGCTCAGAGGATGAGGAGGGTTTGCCATGTGTGGCGATGGGCGGCAGGTACTGGCTGAGCTGGGGAGCCACCGTGGTCTGCGGAGGGCTGCAGCAGCTCCAGACTAGCAAACTCATTCCTGAGACTCTTCCACCTCTGCCTGCACGTGGCACCCAGCCTTTGGGTGGGGGCCTTGGGGTCTCTGCTTGCTTACTCTCTCCCTGTCCCTGCAGGAAGGAGCGCTGTCACCGGCGGAGGAGCCGCAGCAGCCGGACACGAACGTGGGCAGGAGCACTGCTCACTGCTGCTTCTCCAAGGAAGAGCTGCAGCAGATCCTGCAAGAGCGGAATGAGCTCAAGACTAACCTATTCTTGGTGCAGGAGGAGCTGGCCTATTACCAGCGGTGAGTCCTGCTGCGGCGGCGTGGGGCAGCGAGCCGGGTCCCTCCTGTCCCTGCAGCCCTTCAGAGGCTGCTCCTGGCACAGTCGGGGCGGATTTCTTTGCCAGGCTTTTGGTTAACCAGCTGGCTGCTTTTTGCCAGGGAGCTGCTGAACGAAGAGAGAGTTCCCAGCTTCTTCCTGGATGCGATGAAGTCGACTATCAAAAGACAGAGAAAAAAAATCAGAGCCAAAATGCTGGGAACGGTGGAGGAGTCGGCGAGCAGGTGAGTCCTGCTCGCCAGGAAGGAGGACAGGGTGCCTCCGTGCGGGGTGGATGTGGTGTGACGCCCTGGAAGGGAACTCCCCCAGGCCAAGAGCTGCCTCCTCCCTGCCAAGATCAAAGGTTTATTGTCTGCAGTGCCTGTCTTGCTTTTGCTTAGCCCTGGGAGCACCGCAGGGGCTGGGCTCTTCTCTGCCACCACTCGTGTGTTCCCGTCGCCGGTCACACGTGGCCTGGCCCAACGCCACTCATGGCAAACGGGAGGCGAGGTGGCGGCACTGGGACCACTGGACGAGGCAGGCTGGTCCCTGCGCTCTGCGGTTGGAGGCTGTCTAGTGGACAGCCTTTGAAGATGACAGTAGAGATATTCCTGGAGGCTCTGCAAGACGTTCATGGGCAGCGTTGGCTCCAACAGACTTCTCACGATGGGGAGGGGAGGACCCTGCCAGGCACCAGCCCCGGCTCTGCATGTCTGCCGCCGGCGGGGGCAAAGCCTGCGCTAAAGCTGCTGTGTGGCATGGGGGCAGCTGGATCTCACTAGCTTTTAGGGGCTTTAATAAAGGTCTGAAGGGGGCTGAGCTCTTCTGTGCTATTGAAACCTGCTGCTTGCTTGTGTCGGGGTCTCTGCTGGCAGCAGCAGGATCTGGGGGTGTTGGGTCCTGCCTGCTCGCCTTCCTGCCTGGCAAGGATAGCCGCTGCCATATGAATGCTGCCCTGCGCTCACCTCTCGTGTGTCACCCCGCTGCCCTGCGAGGCCTGGCTGTCACCCGCCACGGCCCCAAGCGCTGGCCAGTGGTGCCGATTGTAAAGCTGTTCCCCTGGCAAAGCGTGCGCTTGCATGAGGTGCCTAAAGACTTTACTGCTGCGGCAACCGGGGACACACCGTCCGCTGACCAAGTGCCGGAGGTTTGAAGCTGGCATCTGAAGAGCCTTGCGGCTTGAGATCACCAAGCCAGGGCTGGGCTTGCCATGAAACATGGCGTGTCTGGGACACGAGGATCGCTACAGCTGGCTGTGGCTTTGTAGCAGGTCACAGCCCAGTGGTGGTTCATGGGGAAAGTGGCTCCTGTCCATGTGCCCCTGGCTCTGCGGCACGTTTGGCTCTGTGGGGGCCACTGCTCGGCTCGGGAGGGAGCCCCGGGGTGGCTCTGGCACTCACTCGTGGCAAGCCTGTGACTCAGCGCAGGTTTTTCCCCAACTCCTTTGTGCTGCAGCGATGAAGATGAGGGCTCCTGGCTCCCAGCTCGCGGCGCAGACTGTGTGGATGCTCAGCCTCCCGAATCCAAGATCAGGAGCTTGTAAGTTCGCTCCCGTGCTCTAGTGCTGCTGGGACGGGTGGCTCTGCCAGCGGAGGAGGTTTGGGGCTCGGCTGTGGACCTGGCGCCTGCTGAGCCTGATGCCTGCCCCGCAGGGTACGAGGGGGACGGAGCCGGGCTGCCGGCGTGGGGCTGGCGAGGATGCTGCCGCAGGGGGCTCGCTTGGCTCAGGGGGGATCTGCCTAGCAGGCAGGCAAGGGCAGGCCTGGCTGCTGCCTCAGGGGTGCTGCACGCTCCCAGGGGCTCGCGGCCAGGCTGCGTCCCGCTGCTGCTACCAAAGGCAGAGGGAGGTTGGGATCTGGCCACTTCCATGGGAAGGCTCTTCTCCCCCATAGCCGTTATCTGCTCTCTCTGCAGTTTTGGGCTGTGGTATCAGGGCAGCAGCAAAGAGCCCCCCGCATCCAGCTGCTCTGGAGCCTGGGAAATCATCGACTCGCCGGACACGCAGCTGGAGCAGGAGGCAGAGAGCAAGCCGGCGGCCGGCTCGCCCGACAGAGCCACGCCGCCCCTCTGACCCCACCTGAGCAGGAGCCAGGTCTGGCCTCGCAGCAGCACTTCCCGGCTCCTCTCCTGGTGTTTTTGAGAGCAGCACTGCAACCCTGGCTGCTTCCCCATGCCGTGGTGATGGCGAAGCCACAGCGTGGGCAGCCTTCCTGCAAACGTCCCGGGACACTCGGCCGTGGGTGCCGGCTTGGCGCAGGACGGCTCGGCACCTCCAGGCACCTCTGCCCGCTGGCCACCCTTTCGTTGTGCCCGTGGCTTAACTACGGGGGTTCTGCACAGCTGTGCCCCTGCTCCCGGCTTCTCCGTGCTGCTCAGCACGGTGGGGGTCTGCACCCGCTTCCCACTGCTGCACCCCAAAGGGCTCTTCCCATCCACTGGTGGCTTTTTCTGCCAAGCACCTCTGCTCGCAGCCCAGGATTTCGCTTCACCCCTTTCCACTAACTCCTCCCCACCATCTCTGCAATGTGAAGGTCAAGCTGGGGTGCCCGGGCCAGCCGGGTGGGTGCTGTCCTGGGGTCACCGTGTGGCCGGGAGGATGTGGGCACGCTGCACCGGGTGTCCAGATGCTCCCATGTCTGGGAGCAGGCAGGAGCAGCCCGGCGAGTGCCACTCCTGCACTTTTCAGGCATGGGATGAATCAGTTTTGTGCTGGGACCTCTTCCTGCTACTACTGGGAACTGGAAAACTGGAACAATTCTCGTGTTCACGGGGCGAGTCAGTCCCCTCGGGTCAGGTACTTTCTAGCTCTAGAACTGCAGTCAGAAATAAATGTCTCATGTTTCTCCTCCGAGGTACCCGCTGCAGCCTCCGCTCTGTCCTTGCTTGGGAAGGGCTTCAGTCGCAGTTCTCCAGCGCGGCCATCGCTTTCGGGCACCAATGCAAAGGGCTGCGGCCAGCTGTGCCGCGCCAGACCCCGGAGCCCCTTTGGGGGTCAGCTACGATGGGGAGCGGGGCTACAGAGGCTGAAGCGCTGGGTGCAGAGGAGTTAAGTCCCGCATGGCGGGGGGAGCAGCGCGCTTCCAGCCCGGAGGCCCCCCTAGCTGAGCTGGCTTTGGGTAGGAAAAAGGTGTTTCCTGTGCATCTGCTGACATAAAGTTCCTGGAGAGATGGCGAGGTGGGACAGCAGCCAGCAGCGGCTCAAAGGCCAGCCTGGGGCGCACTGTGTCCCCGGGGTTATGTGGGGACCCCACTTCTTAGCTTCTGCCAGGGGCCATCTTTCAGATGACATGGGTTGGGGCAGGGGGAGGCAGCAGATGCCTCATGTGGGTTGGGGGATGTTGGCTAAAAGAGCTGTGAGGGCGATGGAGGATGGCACGGGGGAGCGGGACGACCGCAGGTGAGATGCTCTGGTGGGTGCCAACCCCTCCGTGGCCGTGCTGAGCCTCTGACCACCCGCTTCTGCTACCGGGGTGGCAACAAGGGCCAAAAATAGCCCACGTGGCGGTATTCCCTGCCTCCTCCTCCCCACTGCACCTCTGACGTCTGGATCGGGGCACCTCCTCCTGCATTTCCTCAGGAAGAAACCCAAGGCTGGCGGGAGGAAGAGGCCGCACCACGGGAGGGACGGGGCAGGACGGACGGGACAGACAGACGCCAGCGCGGGGCTGGGGAGCTGCCGGGACTTGGGCCGTCGTACCCCACCGGGATGGGGAGCGCCTGGCCCATCCTCTGCCTCCAGCTATGGCTGTGGGTGCAGGGCTCTGCCCAGGAGCTCGACCCCAGCGGCAGGAACGTCTGCAGGTAGGTGCCGTGGGGGTCCCTGCTTGTGGCCCTCTGTCTGTCGGGGCCTCTCGGTAGCCCCAGGGGGTCATCATCCATCTGTCCTTCCACGGACAGAGATCTGCAACCTGCCATCGCATGGGTGCCAAGGCTGGGGTGGTGCTGGGGAGCGTGGTCAGGGCACACACAGGTATTTGGGGCACCCAGACCCCTTCTCTAGGGGTTATTTCTCATGCATCTGCAGCACACGGGGCAACGGGGAGTGTGGGAGCATTGGCAAGACTTTCACCACACACCAGGTGGGAAACCTAGGCATAGCAAACCCCAACGGGCTTGAGGAGCTGCCATCCCCTCCGCTTTGCTGCTACGTTGCCTCTCCCGTTGGGCTTGCTGTCAATGGCAGCGCCTTTGGTTGCCTTCGCCTCAATGCCTTTTCCCTGAGATGCTGGCAAAGCTTTGAGCTGCTCCCAGAGCATCGGGGACCTGGCACGGGCTCCGCAATGCCAGTCCCAGCAGGGCCAGGCAGGCCTGCCCCACTGCCCACCCGCCCACTCGGGGCTGCAGCCTCTTAAATTTCCTTCTATTTTGCTGGTTTCCTTCCGGAGCAATGCCCTTGGGGCCGTGCCGTGCTGCTTCCCTGCCCGCCAGGCCCAGCCGGGGCAAGCCCCACGTTCACTTTGCCTTAGCCAAAGCTGCAAAGCCACATGCGAACACATGCCGGCCCCGCACTCCCCCGCCCCAGCTGATGGCCCCCGGGTCTCTCCCGCAGGCTCCCCACCGGCCCGGCGTGCTGCCCCGGCTGGAAGCAGGAAGGGCAGGAGTGCACAGCCGGTGAGTGATGGATGGCAGCGAAGCCCAAAGCTTGGTGCCCACGCTCAGCCGGGTGGCTCCTCCACGGCGTGGGTGTTGGGGGGAAGCCCTACAGCTCTCCCCGAGCAGTGGCGGGGGGGTCCCGTGGGGTCCTGCGCCATGGGGACCCCCAAACGCCCACCGAGCAAGCTGCTATGGTGCTGTGGCTCGGCTGGAGGGATGGAGTGGGAAGTGGGATGGCGGTATCACTGGAAAGGCTGCCTCGGCGGGAGGTGGTGGGTGGTCTGGCAGAGGGGTGTGAGCCCGGCAGGGGCTGTTCTGCGCTGACGTGCCTGCCCTGCCACCGACAGCCCTGTGCGAGGGGGAGGATGCCTGTGAGGTGGATGAGGTGTGCGTGAGACCTGGGGTTTGCCTCTGCAAACCCGGCTTCTTCGGAGCAGACTGCAGTTCCCGTGAGTATTTCCCCAGGGCTCAGCCCTCGCCTGTATGAGCCTGGATGTTCAGGGGGCTGCCGGGCTTCCCCGGCACCCCCCATCCTCACTGCCTCCTTCCCTTCGCAGGCTGCCCCGAGCAGTACTGGGGCCCCGACTGCAAGCAGAGCTGCCCGTGCCACCCCAACGGGCGCTGTGACCCGGTGAGCGGGCGCTGCACCTGCAACCCCAACCACTGGGGAGGGATCTGCCAGTTCTCTTGCCAGTGTGGCCCCCACGGCCGCTGCAACCCCCTCACCGGCGCCTGCCGCTGCGAGCCGGGCTGGTGGGCACCCACCTGCAAGAAGCAATGTCAGTGCAACCCCGCCAGCTCCCACTGCGACCCACTCACCGGCCACTGCCGCTGCCTGCCGGGCTGGTGGGGCAGGAGGTGCAGCTTCAAATGCTCCTGCAACCTCTCGCCCTGCACCCAGGAGACGGGCAAGTGCGAATGCAAGGCTGGGTTTTGGGGGCCGACGTGCCAGCGGCGCTGCGACTGCTTGCACGGCTCCTGCAGCCCCCTCAGCGGGCACTGCAGCTGCAACCCCGGCTACCAGGGCAGGAGCTGCCGGGACCCCTGTCCGGCAGGGAAATACGGGTCTCAGTGTGTGCACAGGTGAGCCAGGGGCAGCAGAGGGATCCTGTGGGTACCCAGGGGCTGCAGTGAGACCTTGTGGGGGGAAAGTCATCACAGTCGTCTCTGTCCCTTTGGCTGGGCAGGGAGACCCGTTCTGGGGGGTTTGAGCATCCCTGGCTGGATGCAGCATCAGTGTTGCCCCCAGAGAAACATCTGCTAATGCCAGCAGAAAGCACTGCTGTCACCTCAAAATCTGGTCATCCTCAGTGCCGCTCCCCAGGGCGATAAAGCAGCATCTCTCCCTGCTCGCCTCCTGCCCTGTCACTACTACCGTGCATTAAGTGCTGTAGAGTATTTCCCTGTGATCCAAACTGGTGCTGAATGCTGGTGCAGGGTGAATCCTGCGTTTCAGAGGGGCTGGGGTGGGTGTCAAGACCTCACCACCCCTCTGCCCATGCAGCTGTGGGAGCTGCAAGCGCAGCCAGCCCTGCTCGCCCGTGGATGGCTTCTGCCTTGCCTGCCAGCCCGGCTGGAACGGGACCCTCTGCAAGGAGCCCTGCACGCCCGGCTTCCACGGCGAGGACTGCCTCCAGCCATGCCCCCGCTGCCGGCGCGGGGAGGTCTGTGACCCGGAGACCGGGTCGTGCCCGCACTGTGAGCCTGGCTGGACGGGACCCAGGTACGCTCGGGATTAGGCCACCGGTCCTTGCGGGGGTCCCTGCCCCAGGGCTCAGCAGGCTGATGCTTTGCTCTGTGTCTTGACAGCTGCAACAGCTCCTGCCCTGCAGGAACCTTCGGCGATGGATGCCAGCTCCTCTGCCCTGAGTGTGTTGCGGGGAGCTGCGACCCCGTGTCAGGAGCTTGCATCTGCCAGGCAGGCTACTGGGGAGACAGGTAGTGCTGGGAGTGGGGCAGGGCTGGAGCCCCATGCTCCTGGGGGCATTGCCTCTCCTTTCCTGTCTCTTCCAGCTGCAACGACACCTGCCCGGAGGGGTATTTTGGCGTGAACTGTTCCTCGTCCTGCCAGTGCTCCCGGGGGACCTGCCACCCCGTGCAGGGTGACTGTGTGTTGAGTAAGAGCAACCTCAAATTTGCTCCTTGACAGTGGTCAAGGGACTGTAACATCCTTGCTGGGGATGGAGGTGCTGGGAGGCTGCGTTGCAGCCTCCTGGCCCTGCCATGAATTGCCAGCTCCTGCACTGCTCCGTGCAGAGCATCTCTACAGGCCTGGCAGCCGCAGGACATGCTGACTCAACCCATCTCCTCCATGCAGGTTTTAAGGACCACGGGGCCCTGGCAGCTGCCATCCTCGTCCCTCTCCTGCTGCTACTGCTCTGCATCGCCTGCTGTTGCTGTGGAGCCGGCCCAGCAGATACTAGAGACAGGTATTTGTTATATTTTGCAACCTTTGATACAAAGCCCCGTCTCCTGCATCCCTTCACACCCATCTCCCCTGCACAGGGCAGCCGTGCCGGACGACGATGTGGTGGCCCGGATGAAGCACCACGTGCGGAGGGTGCTGGCGAACCTCAGCGCTATGATGCCTTGCTTTTCCTTGGGCGGCTACAAACTTCCCAAAGTCACAGGTAAAACAAGCAGAGCTGCCGACAGCCCTTCGAGGGTGTGTGCGTGTCCCATGCTCTTTGCATCATCACCATTTGCGGGGGAGCTTGCATTCCCCTCGCCCCACTGCACAGCTCAGGGCAGACTTGCTCTCCCACCCCAGCCCCGAGCACCCCAGAGTGCCCAAGCTCAGCTGGGTGTCTTCTCCTCCCCAGTTTCCCACCACGACACAGAAATCCCCTTCAACCCCAGTTTCATTGAGCCGCCGTCGGCCGCGTGGGTTTCAGACAGTTCCTTCTCCTCCTTCGACACCGACAACGAGGGACCCGAGTACTCCATCCCTCCCAGAGAAGGTGACGTCCACAGCTGCTCCTGCTCTCCCTGGCCACCCGCAGCCCTTCTGGGCTACCTGGGGTCAATCCTGCCCCACTTTTAACCTTGGGCAGCCCCGGGATGGGTGCTGGGTGCAGACAGCAGTTATTTTCATACCCTCATTTTCCTGTCTCAAGGACACACCGGGGCCATGCTTGGCCTCGCGTGATGGGACGTGCCTGGTGTGGGCAACACCATTTCACAACCTTGTCCCAGGGGAATGCTTCCAGGGACTATCATATTGCATCAGCCCCTGTCCCAATGTCCCTGAGCATGACCCAGGGCAGGGGGGTGGCTCCAGCGGCCCTAACCCTCGCCCCTTTCTCCCACAGGTGTCTCACTGCTGGCAGGGGCTGAGCTGCAGGATGGGGTGCCCCCCCTCAGCGAGGCGCTCCCGGACCCATCTGCCTTCGACTCCGAGGATGTCTCGCAGCCCTTTGCCATCCCCCGCACCTCCAGCATCGCCAAGGCCAAGCGTCCCTCCGTGTCCTTTGCTGAGGGGACAAAATTTGGGGCAGCAGAGACCCCCAGCCCCGGGTGGAAGCCGAAGACCCCGTGGGGCCCATCCAAGCTGTCCCCACCGCCGGGGGACACGGCAGCTGAGCCCCCCACTGAACGAGCAGCCAGCAATTGCTACGAAAGCCCCGAGCCCCTCAGCAAGGGGGAGGAAAGTCACCGGCCATCACCCCGGGCCACCCCGGGGGGACGCCGGCGTGTGGTCTCCGGCACCAGGCACGTGGCCCAGAGAGTGGAAGCACTTGAAGCAGCTGCAAAATCTGGCAGCTGGGAGGCGAAGGGGAAGGACCCCAATGTCACCACCATCTACATGATGGTGGGAACGGCCGGGCAGGACCCCAAAGCAGAGGGGGGTGGCGAGGGACCGGTCCAGGCTGTGCTCAAACGGCTGGGCAGCTTGCAGAGGGGCAAGTGGGCTGCAAAGGAGGAGCCCAAGGTGAGGAGAAGCGTTGAGGTCATCCAGAAACCGCCCCGCCGGGCTCTGGCACAGCGCAGAGACTCGGTGAATAGCTGCAAGCAGAGAGAGAGTGTCCCGGGGGCTCCTGCCGAGCCATCCCCTGGCAAGCACCAGCATGGCCCTGGGAAGAGACAGTCCTTCCTTCTCGCATCTCCCTCACCGAAAAGCATTGGGGCCCAGGATGGGGCCAGCGATGCTGTAGGTGCCATGGAGGGGCGCAATAGCCCTGAGATAGTCCTCAGCCTCAAAACGAAGGGGCAGGCTGACCTGGAGGAAGAGCCAAAATACGAAAACGTGATCAGTGGCAGTGCCAATTCGCCCCCCGGCCCCGCCAAGGAGCTGCCGGCGGCCACCTGAGCCACCACCGCCGGGGCTGGGGCAGTGGGAGCCCAGGAGGCCCCTCTGGCCCCAGCGTGGGGGTCCGAGGTCCCCCTCCAAGCTGTGAACTGGAGAAGCACCGAGCCTTTCCACCGACCCCCTTTCCCCTGCGCCGCGTTGCTGGTGTGGAGCCTCGCTGGCCAGCACAGCCGGCAGGACGGGTGCAGCTGAGAGCCGCAGCGGTGGCAGCCCCATGGGGATGTGGTGCTTCAGGGCTGATTTCTGCTCCCCCCTGCCCTATACGCCCCATTCTGTGTCTGCTGCAGCCCAGAGGGACAGCGATGCTCTGGAGGCAGTGGTGGCACCTCCTAGTCCCCATTGGCATTGGGCTCGGGGACACGTCTTCCCCTCAAACGGGAGCAGGGCTGCTGGGGGCTCAGCCGGGAAACACAAGCAAAAACCAGTTTCACCCCATTGGCTTTCACCTTTCCCTATCCCGACTCTGGTAATGCTGCCTGGAGCCTCTTGCCGTAAAGGTGCTTCTTGCTGTTGGGGATTTTGTGGAGCTGGGCTGGGGAGAGATGTTGAGCTGTCACAAGCAGCTTCAGCAAAAATTGATTTTAGCTGCTTATCTCAAAGGGTATCTGGGTCCGCGGGGGTTTATCTGCGTGGCTCTGGCTTTCGTGGCAGGCTCTGGCTGCCTGCATTTCTGTGTGCATGCGCAGCACATGAAAAAGCTTGTGGCACAGCACAGGGTTTATCGATGGCCTTTTAAACTCCACACGATACCAAGCTGCAGCTGTGCAGGAGCAAACGTGGTAGCTGTGACCATCAACCTGTGCACCTGGCGCTGGGCTGGCCCTGATAAGGACGAAAGCTGCACGGAAAATGGCATTTCCATGGGTGCCCTAAGCTCCTGCCATCTCCCACGCCTCATTCCTGCTGCCGTAACGTGTCACCACGGGCGGCTGAGGTGCAGTGAGGGTGCTGCACCACCTCCAGCGCAGTCAGAGGACCTTGAGCGGCGCGGGTGACATGGGCACAAGGGCTCTGCTGCTCATGCAAGGTGGTCGAGATGCCAAAGGGGATTTGCAGCATGAACTGGTTTTAGATGTATCTTAAGCGATAGAAGTTTCTTGTATATTTTTCTGTTACTTCACGTGGCATGAAAGCCTCTGAATGAAAATTAAATTTTACTGAAGCCCTTCAGGATTTGGGTTTCCCAGCTGCCCTCTGCATCAAAGACATGGTCAGAAATATTCACCAAAGTGTGGAAACTGCCGGCAGCCTTAGGCTTCCAGGGTTTAATTTTTTTATTTTTCTCGTTCTGTTGAATTCTGAACTCTCACTTATGGAGCTGAGCCCAGAGCAGTGCCGGAGACCGGAGGGCAGAGGGAATGCGAGTGGGCTGTGGGCATCTGGAGCGTCTACGTTGCGGGCTGCATCTCACGCCTCACACGCAGAGCTCAGTGTGAATCCTTCTGGTCCGGCACTGCTGAGTTGGGGCTTAGGGTTCAGGGTGTTTCAGAAAACAGAGTGGGTTTGGGTTTTTCCCTGTGGCTTTTCGTGGGTGCTTCTCTGCAGTGCAAGGTGCCGAATCCCCACGGTCCCGCACGGGTGAGGCTTCCAGTTTTGCAGAGAGCATGCACTACTCCTTCCTTCACTGGTATCACCCACTGCCATGATTATAACACCAAATATTCTGGTATACAAACAAAAATGCTCATCCTGGCAAGACTCGAGCAGCAGCCTGACCAGACCTCTGTTCTGCACAGGCTAGTCTGCGTTTTGACACTGTTCTATTACGGCGGCAGGGACAGTCCCGCATTTTACCTATAAGCAGCCATTTTTCCTACTCGGTTGGATATTTTCAGCCTGTGAGCCGAGCAGCGTTGTGCCAGAAGTGAACGTCACGTGAGCCGGTTTGCCCTGGGTACAGCATGCGAATAGCTGACAGCAACCCAACAGCCTTCCCCGACGCTGAAACAAGCACCCAGCTTTGAAAAAACGCTGCTGCGAGAACCTTTCCTGTTGCCAGGCTGAGCTGTGAGGCAGGATGTTTCCCCTCCTTGAGGATGAAGCATCTTTTCCCTGTCTGGGCGACGCAAGGAGCACAAGCGGTGGATTTGCAGCGCATGGCTGCCCATGCACCCGCCTGCAGCATGGTCGCGCTGGTGTCTTCTCCTTAGGGATGCTTCAGTCCGGCTTTGCCGTGGTTTCAATTCTGGATGCGGGAGGTCTGCGAGCCAGAGCTGGTGGGTGAGGGAGGAGTTAATGTCTTCCTGTGCTGGACCTCTGACTTTCCAAATCCCGCTGCAGCGGTTTGAAGCCAGCCGTGCGAAGCGGTGCCCGTGTGCAGGTCCTGCCCGTAAGCAAAGAGGTGTCCGTGCTCTGCTGGGGCAGCTCTTGCCCCCCTGGAGGTACGGAGAGGGGCTTGGGCCACCCGCCGTGGCCACGGGGGTCCTTCCCCCGTCACCGCAGCCTTGTCATCTCCTATCCCAAGCTCCCCGAGGAGCCTTTGAAGAGGACCACGTCGTTAACCCCAGCGGCTCTGTTGCAGCCTGCTGAGGACCCCCTGCGCGGCCGGGCAGGAGCCGTCACCTCCCTTCCAGCCTAGACTCGTTCCTGGCCAGTTCCTATAAATGTGTCTTTGTGCCAGTGCTCTTCTTCAGCTTCACTTTTATTTTTTTTCTCCCCATGATGTTTACTCATTCCTGGGTGTATTTATAGATGGCAGCGGATCACCTGATAGCTTCTTTTCTCCTTCTAGGATAGGAAAACCGAGCCCCCGCATGCTCCCGCTGTAGCAAAGGGTCCCCGTGTCCCCGGACAGCCTCTGAGCCCTCCTCGTGCTCCTTCCGTCACAGTTCATGTTTTGTGGACGCAGTGACCCGGTCGGGGTGCTGAGGCGCCTGGGGGCCTCGTGCTGCCTCAGCCTTCCTCTACCTCTGCTGAACCCACCGCTTCCATTGGGCTGCCTCGGTTTCTTTAGGCTTTTTGTTTGCTTGCTTTGGCTTAAACCCACTTCCCAGCTGCTGCAACGCCTGGCCTTACCCGCAGCGGAGGGCGAGGGATTTCCTCTTCCCACCCCCCACAGCCTGCCCCTTCCTCAGGGATGCAGCGGTGGGTGCACGTCCATCCGTCCGGGCCCTCAGCTTCCGCTGAGCGGCTCGGAGACGTTCATCTCCTCCGGGCTGAGAAGACAACCCCCCGGTAGCGGGCTGCAGGGACCGGCCCAGGAGCTGGCTGCTGAGCCGCGGGCTCGTGGCACGACCCCGCCGAGGCGCAGGCCCGCGGCCCAAGGGGGCACGGTGCTCGGGGCCCGGGGCCGGTGCTCGAGGCCCGATGCCGGTGCTCCGGGCCCCGGGCGGGGGGTTGGCTGGCTGCCCGTCCCCAGGCGGCCTTTTAACGGGGGTCAGCTGCCCGCTGCCTCCTCGGGCGGGGGAGCGGGGCGGGCGCCGGTGCCGAGCGGCTCCCTGTGCCCG
>VZTV01100197.1:60605-94203 GCA_013400875.1 Anhinga rufa
GGAGGGCAGGCAGCGGGCTGCGGCTCTCCCCACCGGGAGGCTCTGTGCGGAGGAAGGACGTGTGGGGCTGGGGAGGGGGCGTGCGGGGCTGAGGAAGAGGAGGCGGTGGAGGAAACGCGTCGTGGGCTGCGCTGGGGGAGCGAGCCTGCGCGGTGGTGGGTGTGTGGGGGGGCACGGCTGCAGCATGGCTTCCTGGGGCTGGAGCGTGGCCCTGTCCCCCTGCACCCCTGCAGCGTGCTGGGCCAGGCTCCCACACCGTCAGAGCACCCAGGGCTGGGGCCTCTGCCCTGTGGAAAGCCCTGAGAAACTGCCTTGGGCTGTGGTGTGCAGCCAGCTGGTTGCCACATACTGCCTGATCAGGGCATCCTCTGGGCTGGCAAAAGGCTTGGCTTGCCTAAAATGGCCACCTGCCTTATGACCCGGGGCTGGCCCCGGTGCTGGGCACCTCTGAGCTCCCTGGAGCAGCCCCTTGGCTGGCCAGGTCTGCTCCTGAATCTGCTGCTTGCTCCTGGGGATGGGCGGAGATGGGGACAGTTAATCTGGCTGCAGCACTGTAGGGTAGCCTGGGGAAGCCAGTGTGCTGAGGCGGGGCAGCACGTGCCATGGGCTGTCCTGGCTGGTGCACTCAGCTGTCTGCACAGCTAGGATGGGGCAGGATGTGACCCACCTCGTCTCCCAGCTGGATGGTGCGGCAGTTAGCAAAAAGCACTCCTTGATGGCCGTCTGTGGTATAAACTGTATGTCTAGGACCTATGCTCACCCTCCAGAGCAGATCAGTGCTCCTGCGTGGAGCAGAGCAGACCTGGTGGGTCACTAAAGCTACTGTTAGGACTGTGGGGCTGTCTCCCTGGTCCTAGCCTCTGTCTGCAAGCAGCTGGGAGATTGGGGTGCTGGCTGAAGTCCCCTGCTCTGGCATGTGTTTCCTTGCTGCCTTACAAATGGGCCACCTGCCTCATACAGGTGATGGGGGAGTGGGCTTCAGGCAGTTGATAATTGCTGCATTTTCATACCTGTTGCTCGGGAAGTGGAATGGAGTCCTTGAACGCTCCTCTGTCGCATGGTGTTTGCACTGGAGGGGCTGCTCCAAGGGCACCTGTGCTCGCCCACCCCTCCAGGTAACTTGGCAAGCTGGTACCTGCAAAAATGGGTTTTACACCTGCGTTCCTTATATTCAGCAGGCTGGATTACTTGTGTTCCAGGGGGAGAGATCTTTTCTTAAACCATGCTTTCTTTGTACTCTTTGAGCAGCAGGTGCTGTGTCTGTGGACTCACTGTGTTCTGGTCCCTGCAGGTTGAGACTCTGAACGAAGCCGTCTTCCCACGCAGCAATGGCACCCACACTTGCTACCGCCCATCGCCGGCGCTGGTGGATGGCATTCACAGCCATCATCGAGAACCTGCTCTTCTCTGCTGTCCTGCTGGGCTGGGGGTCCCTCCTCATCATGCTGAAAGCAGAAGGGTTTTATTCCTACCTGTGCCATGAGTCAGGTAAGGATGCTCTGGAGACTTGTGTAAATAAGTTGCTGCTGAGGTTTGCTGGTGTGGTTCCCTGTCTTGGGGTGGTGCGGAACTGTCTAGAGCAGGGCTGAGCTCCATGTCAGCCCTGGGGTAGAAGGAAGGGATATGCGCTCTTCCCAAAAACCAATGGCATCCTTGTCATGGTGTAATGTGCCTGTAGTTGCTGTTGCTTTGCAGAGTGATTGGAAAAGAAGCCTAAAGATCAAGTAAAGCTTTTCTGGACAGCATTTTCTGCTTGTCCATAAGTTCTTCCTCTGCATGGTGGTCTGGCAGATTTCTGCAAGGGAAGGCCTGATGGGTTCTGGAAGATGATGATTTGTGGGGAGGGTGTCCTGAGTTTGTAGGAGGAAACTATGGGTGCTCTTTCCTTAGTGGTAGGAAAGAACAGAGCATGGGTGGAAAATGAGATTGGGAGAGTCCAGTGGTGCTGTTGAGGAGAAGTTGTAGAAGTAAACGCCTCTGTTTTGTTCCTCTCCCTCTTCAAACACCTAGGACTTGCTCAGACAAGGCTGTGTCTCTGAGGGCTTGAGACCCACCCTCTGGCCCAGGCAGAGGAAGCAGTTGTCCATGTTGTGGACACAGCCTTGTGGGAAAGGAGGCGATCTTGTGGTGTGGGAAGGATAACCCTGGGAAAAACATGTAGGTGGACATATAGCCCCAGCCTGGGCATGGAGAGGATTGTGGTCTGGGGAATCCCACAGTGTGGTAGGGTGGAGAGCAGGGTTAAAAGGAACCTGAGGGTAAAGGTGTGGTGTGGATTTGGAAAGCTGCTTTAGTGACAGAAGGCTTGCATGTGCTCAGAGGAGGGAATAGCAGAGTGAAGAGAGGCAGGAAGCTAGGTGTTTGGGGCTCTCTGAGATATGTGATGGTGGATGAGAAGGTGGGTCAGCCCATTCAGGGCTGGTGAGCATGGAGGTGGAGCAGGAAGCAGTAGGGGAAGAAAGAGGTGGAAATAAGAGCATGGAGCCCAGAGCTCTCGGTGGGTAATGGCTGAGAATAGTGGGAGAAATCAGAAATGTAGGGAAACAAATTCCAAGCAAAAAGTGACTGTGAATAGTTGTGATGGTACTTGGGTTTTTTTCTCATTCATCAGCTGCTTGTTATGGTCTTTTCTGCTTTGTGTGCCTGTGTGGGCAGCTGCCTCAGTCTTGCAGGGCCTGGGTTGGTGTGCCTGGCAAATATGCATGTGTTTGAGTCTTCAACCAGCTGTTGCTTGGCTGCTTCATCTCCTTCCTATCCTTTGCTCGTAGCACAATGCTTCCAAGCGTGTCCGTGGCGCTCCAGAATACGTGAGGGAGAGTCCTGGCTGGAGACTGTTTAGGAGTTCTGTTCAAGGCTGCTCTGTTCTTGCCAAGCCATAGTGACTGCGTCACCGGGCCTGTGTAAGAGATCTCATTAAACCTATCAGGTGGAGGCTTTCTGCCACCAAGATAAAATACATGACAGTTGATAAGCAAATGCTGACTGTCCCTGAAAGCAGCTATTTTCCTATCTACTTCCTGAGATGTGCCCTGCTGACAAGAGCCCGGCTTCACTTGGGGCCTACCTCCTACTCTTTGCTTTGATTGCTTTCAATTCATCTGCCTTTGCCCCAGATCAGCGAGATTCACCTTGGCTTCTCACCCATGCTTGCCGATCTATGGTCTGTCTGGCTCTCCCTGTGGGAGTGCCTGTTCTGCAGACCATGGGGAAGATGCAAATTTGTGGACAGTTGTGAAATTGCTGTCCTGGGGACAATTTCCTCCTCCCAGTGACCAGCATGTGCCCTGAGGCAGGAGAAGTTAATCCCTGAAAAGAAATTTATGTAGTCAAATGTTCTCATTGTCCTCAAATATCTGGCCATCACTGCTGAACTCAGTGACAGGCTTGTGATGAGCATTGAGGACCAGTTATGCCGGTTTCCTCTTTCATCCATGCTTACTCACTTTCCTTTCTCTGTTTTTGTCCTTACTGTAATAATCTTGGCGATTTGGTAGGGAAGAGTCCTAGTTCCAAGTGGGGGCAGAGCAGACTCCCTTGCAGCTGCCCTGCAGCGGTCACTGAATGACTGGCAGCAAGCTGAGCTTGACCTTTGCTGGGATTAGGATGGCCCAGTGGTTGCCTTTCCCAGCATAACCTATTGAATCCTGCAGCCTGAGTGGGTACTTGGCTGGAAGGTTGGTGCAAACAAATTATAACTAGTAGCCTTTGGGCACTTGTTGTTCCTGATGCTGCTGTGTGCATGTAAGTATTGCAAAAAAAAAAGACTTTTCCTAATGAGCCAAAGGTTCTTGGCAGGGCTTTTCATTTGTCAGCAAAAGCTCTTGCACTTTGTGATGCCTTCCAATGAAAGAGAACTAGACCTTGTCCCTGCTGCAGGCTCTTCTCTGAAGGTAGCAGCAGCTGCCCAGAAAGTGACTGCAATTCATGAAGGGCTCCTTGTCTTCCTGTTGAATCCCCCTGCCTGCCCTTGGCTTCTGGTATTGGATTTTACGCAGCCACCATGCAAACATGTGGGATCTGCCAGACTTAACTTGGTTGAACGAGGGTGGAGATGGACACCTAGGAAAAAATCCACATCTAAATAACATGTATTTTTAAAGCAAATGTGCAACAGGGTTTGAGTGGGGGGTTGTACCTGTCTTGGGCGGCAGGTTTGGCCACATCCCGAGAGGTATGGTTGGAAATTTGCTGACAAGGAGTCTGGTAGTGGCACTTTGTTCCCATTTTAATTTTACTACACTACTACTTGGCCTTTAACCAACTGATGCAGCATCTTTTATTAAGTACAAGTGCTGATTCTGCACTCTTTATCAGGATCTGGGCATTATTAGCTGTTGGGGAACTTGATCTGTTCAGGGTCTTGCATTGCTGCGATGTTCCTGGGATTGGGAAGCTCAAGGCTTGGGTCTGAGACATGTTTAATAAAAAAAAAACAACCTGAACTTGACAATCTGTTCACAAAGAGCAGAGATAAGGAGCCAGTTGGACAGAGTGCCTTCCTCTAAGACAGTGCTGCAGAATCACTTACAGCAGGTTAACACACCTCAACACGGGCACAAGAGGAAGGTGCTGCCTTACAGCTCTTTGCTCTTATTTATTTGGGGTCTGTGGAGGGGAGCTTGCAGTCTGAAGGTCCCTTCCAAACTGGTAAGATGTGATGATGGCTTGTGAAAAGGCTGTGCATGCGACCTGGTAAACAGGAAGAGAGCGAATGTGGTATATGTTCAGTTTCTACAGGAAGCATACTGTGTTGATTAGCAGCTGTTGGTGGTATCGAGAGCTTCATGGGAAGGTGCTGGCCCTGGGTGAGAACTGCTGCAAAATGAAACTGCAGCTGGGGAAAGAATGCAAGTTTAACTGGAGACTGTGCCTCAGTTATGTGGGGCTTTCAGCTGGGTGCCCAGAGAAGGGGTCCTGGAAGTGCAAGTGGATGGGCAGGCAAAGAGGGAAACCCGAATTAATTGCATTTGCAGTGGTATAAAGCAAGAACATCTCCTCCCAGTTCCCAGAAGTATGACACCATCCTGAAAAGAGAAAACATGTTCTTATGTGGGCAGGCTGCAGAGCAGTTGTTTGCACATGTCTTTCACTGTGATTTATTTTTTTTTAAACCAATGCTCCTAGACTCTTTGGCCCTGATATCTTTTTATCTTTTCCTCTTTTAAAAAGAGGAAGGTGAGGCTGTGTCCCACAGAGCTATGGCCAGGGTGGCTGGGGGGTGTCGTCCCTGCTTGGCTCAGTCTGATCCATGAAACAAGATGAAAGGAAGCCTCCTCTCTGCTGCCTAAGACGGCAGTCACTCTTGAAAAAGCCAGACTCATTCCTCTGGTAATGTGGTGTGTGCCTGGGATTTGAAGAGGTCAGCAAAGAGTAGTTAATGATTGACCCTCTCATGAAACCTGCAGCACTTAATTTGGGAGGAAGGATGACTTAAATGTTCCAGTAACAGCCTGAACAAATCCCAGCGATGAGCTTGACATAAATGATTACCAAGGCAGCCTTCCTCTCACCTAAGCTGTCATTCTTTAAATAGTAACCTGAACTGCTAATTGGGCAGTAGAAATCCTGCTGCTTGCAGGGGGAGCACTGTAAAAATAGGCAGTATGTTCTTGTAATTGCTGATAAAGACTTGTAGCTTCTTCTAGCTTGACAGTGAAACAGCAGTGAGCCCACATGGACTGAGCCTGTGCTGCTGGCTTACCCGGGTGGCACTCTTGCATGTCAGACCTGGCAAGCTTGCATGCAGGTGGACTTGGCAGGAGAATTTGGGGAGGGCACCACTGTCGGCACAGAGACAGCCCTTCCCCAAAGCAGTGTTGCAGAAGGAGCCAGGCACGTAGGAGACTTTTTCCCAGCAGTATGGTGTGCACTGATCTGGAACAGGATCTGAGCTGTGACTGAGGGGAAACTGCTGTTTGCTGTAACCAGGTGCATTAGGTAGGTGAGTAGTTAGGCAAGTTCTCTGCCAGTTAATCTCCTAGCTGCGTGTCATATACTGCCACTACCTCTCCTGTGCTGGTGACCTGCTGGCACATGAATCTGTGCTCCCCAGTGAGATGGCTCTCGGCTGGACCTGTGCATGCTGCACACACCTGCAGCCCCTCCAAAATGTTCTATTTATGGAGGTGGCTCAAAGGATCAGAGGATGTCAGGGTGCCAAGGGCTGCTTGAATCATTTCCATTATGCCTCAGTGGATCTTCTCTTGTTGCTCAGGGGCAGCTTCTATTTTCACAAACAATTTGTATTTCCACATAGCACTGTTGCCTGGCCCCTCCTTGGAGCTGGTGATGAGCAGCTGTAAACAAGGTGGTTGGTACAAGCAGGGACTGAGGTTTGGTGCCCTGTTCCCAGCAAGTCTTCAGAGAAGGCCAAGCTTCCTTGCTGTTTCTGAGCTGTCCTCTTCACCTCCTGGCATTGCTGCTTATTGTGCATGCCATTGGAGGGTCTGCTAGCAGGCATATGCTGTGGGGGCTCCTTGGGGTCATGTTGCAACTGTACATGTCAATACATTAACAGTAATTTACCTACTCCAGCTTTAAATGCTGAATACTTCTGTTCCAAGATCTTTGTGGGGAGGTTTGACAGGTTCTTTAACATGTGCAGCCAGAAGTTATCAGGCCATTGCATGGTCTAAGTCCCTCCACCCTTCTACTCTACAGCTGAGAGCTATCTCTGTAGAGTGCTGACACAGGGAAACCTCTACTACTTTGTCACTCTCCCCCCCCTCCCCCTCTGTTTTTCTGAGTTTAACCTCTCACCCACATCTATTTTCTGTAAATTTATCTTTGGGAGAGCCCAGAAAGCCTTGATGCTGTGGGTGAAGCTGTGTGCCTGTGCCTGCCTCATGGAGATGCTGTCAGAAGTCAGTGTTTAAAATCCTGGGCCATGCTAAGAGGAGATTGTGAGGGAAGGATGGATGGAAAAGACTGATGTTGTGAAACTGCAGAGAGCCTCCCAAGTCTGCCCAGGACTGACTTCTAAAGATGAGACTTGAGTCTCGGGCTGGAGTGCTGCCCTCCCTGCAGAAGGGATGCTGATGGGAGGTGTGGCCTTTTGGGGGCATCTGTTGCTTACTCTGGCTAGCCATGACTAGCAGGGCAAGAGAAGGGACAGATTAAGTTATCAGTCAGTAGCACATGGCAAAGTGAAGGAACAAACAGGCATTTTTGAGACCATCTTAGTAAAGGTGTTGGTGAGAGCAATGTAAATGGAGAGAAATGCTTTGTGCCTTCCCTGGAGTGCTGGGAGGGGACAGAGGAAGGTTTACAGGCAGCTTGTAAGCCTTGGGTATTAATGTCTGAATTCCTGCTAATACCTGATGTTGGGCAGGTGGAGTGTGATTTGTTTGCAATGGACACAAAGCTGGGAGGGTTGTTTTTGGTCAGCTAGGGGATCCAGGGTGAAACCAGTAACTGTAATGGTGCTGAGGCTTGGATAGAAGGGAAGGAGTTGAGGTGGGGCTGTGTGATCTCCAGAGACATGGGGAGGGTGAGAGCAGCCAAGGGTATCTCCTCCATGAGCCGCACCAAACAGTGAATGTGAAGTCATTTGTATGTGAGGGATTCCTGCTAATTAACTAACTATCCAGGGCTTGCTGGGAATCTCTAGTATTGGTTCATGTGGATAGTTATGTAGGTGACTTCTCTCTACTCCTCCTTTAATATTGAACTTTGTCAGATCAATTATTAAATATGGAGGAGAGTGTTTTATGTCACTGGCTTGTGGCAGCAGTATGAAAGCAAGTGCTTTGTCATACCAGCAAAGGTTACTTATAAGTCAGATAAGCGTTGGGAGAAGGAGAGATGGAATGTACTAGAGCTCTGGGTTAACGAAAGTCTAAAGGCACATGTGCTTGCCTGAGGAGTTGTAAGCCACATTGGGAAAGGCTTGTAACAAGAGCAGAGATGGTGTGAGGCAGTAAAACTGCTGCTGCAAAGAAAAAGGAACTACCTCTTTCCTTTTCTTAAACTGTCCTGTTTCTGTTACACAATGTGGGCTCTGTTCAGTGTGGGAGTTCGCATGTGGATTTCCTCATGTAAGGGCAAGGACAGAAAGCTGGAGATAAAATTGATCTGTAAGGCCTAAACCCGTTGGAAAGAATAGCAAATGCTAATTACGAGGCAGAAGGTAAAGATGCGTTGATCCTTCAACAAATGGAGAAGGCAGGTGAGCTGCCAGCCCTCCTGGGAACAGGGTAGTTAAATCCAAGAAGGATTTTTCAGAGCCGGGGCAGTTGGGAAGCAGGGTGGCTACTGCAAAGCCATTCCTCATCCCAATGCCTGCAGTGAGGGTAGGAAGCTTTTTGTTTGAGCTGGCTGCTGCTCTGTGCCAGGCTTTGTCAGCCCAGTGTATGGACCCGAAATAACCGATTTGGCTGTAGTTATTGCTCCCAGTTTAGTTAGGGAAAAGATCTGTGAGAACATGCCAGCTGTAGATTAGGAAGACCTTATTTTTGTATTAGTCCCTTCAGGCTCTGCTGGGTTTAGTCCCCTGTAGTTGCCAGGGCCTTGTTCTATAGTTCTCATAAATTAATGAACCTCTGTCCTTAGGTTGTTACCCTGCTGCTGCTTGGGATACTTGTCCCCTGGGTGCCTGCGCATCATTTTCCTGCTCCCAGCTGAGCTCATCAGGTTTCCCTTGTCCTGCTGCTGTTCTTTTTCTTCTCAGTTTCTCACTGATTATAATAAAAAAATGGAGTGTTGAGGGTGTATGCCCAGTGTGTTGTGGCACCCTGCATGCAGGGCTTTTCTCTTCCCTTCTTCCTGCAATGATGTAAGCTTCACCCTAACACACTGTAATGATGATCCTCTATCATCCTGTGTAGGAAACGCCACTAGCAGCCCTGAACAGAAGAACTGCACAGCTTCAGAGCACAAATGGCCTTCCTGCAATGCTCAGGATGAGATGCTGAACTTGGCCTTCACCATTGGGTCCTTCCTGCTCAGTGCGATCACGCTGCCCCTGGGAATTGTCATGGACAAGTATGGCCCTCGCAAGCTGCGGCTGCTTGGCAGGTTGGTGTCCTGGGCTCCCCAGGTGGGCTGAGGGGCAATGTCACATGTTGTCCAGGGCAGATGAGTGCTGTTTGGGTGCTATGCCTTTGTGGGGTCCTCGCAGCCTCAAGAACTGTGTGATGGATGGGGCTGGGACCTACTGAGAGCTGCTGGCTGTACACAGGGTACCAGTGCAGCTCTGGGATGATTTTGGCCAGCACAGTGAATTGCTCCATAAGGGAAGGGCCTGGGACTCCATGTCCGCAGTTAAGCTCTCCAGTGTTGCTCTGTGCTTCCTGGCCAGATGGAGCCTGGAGGAAGAGCAGAGTCATTTGTGAGTCACGGAGGGCAGCTTTTTCCTTGAGCTGGAAGCTATGTCCTGGGAGGCACAAAACCAAGATGTTACATCATTGTTTGCAAGCTGGGAAGTTAACTTGGGGATAAACATGTCCTGGCTGCCTTTTCTAGGGCCCTTCTCTGCCATGTGGTGTATGTTGCTTTCTGCCTCAAACAGCAAGGTTGTTAGCTGCTTCTGTCATGGCATGTGGGGTTAGTGACTTGTTGGGCATAGTGGACCCCAGCACTAATAAATTTCAATGCACTGAACCATACCAGAAACCAAACTGCTCTGTAGGCAGAGTGTAAAAAACAGGGCAAGTCTCTGACTCAGACCCTACCAGAGAGGAGCAGGTAAAGGCTGTAAGTGCTGTGACCGCAGCAGGGTCTTGGGACAAAGGCTGCTGCTGTCTTTGGTCACCTTGAGGTAAGGGCTGGCAAAGCTCTGCTGGAAAACCAGTAGGGAATTTGGGTTCAGCAAGAGCTGTGTCAGTACTGGGAGGAAAGGTTGCTGCCTCAGCCCTTGTGCAATATTTGTCTGTAATGTTTGGGTACTTCCCTGGATTTTTCTTTCCAAATCACCAGCTTCCCTCCCTCTTAGAGAAATTGTACTGCACTTGCTTAACGAGGAACTGAGGAGATAGAGGCATATGTAATTTACTGCTTGCTTGTAAGGCTGTCTGTAAGAAACTCATGGGTTTGGTTCCCTTTCAGCGCCTGCTTTGCTGTGTCCTGTGTGCTGATTGCGTATGGTGCCAGTAACCCAGACTGTAAGTAGGCGTTTCTCTGCTGAGCTGGGAGGGCTTTGGGGCTGTGGCTTGGGTTATTTTGGGGAAGCAGACAAGTGTGCATGGCCCTGCATGCTGACTGTTACACCTCCAATGCTGTACTGGGCTCTTGCTGAGGACACAAGCCAAGCATCTGCTGGCCTGTGGGAGCAAAGGGGCTCTGGGGAGGGCTGGTGTTTCAGAACCTGAAGTGGAGAGCATAGCAAGGGCCAAATGTCTGAGGTAGCCAGGTCTCAGCTTTGCATTTGGGCAGGGCCAGGTCCTGTAAAGGAGCAATTCCAAACAAGTTAATGGCCTTTTCAGGGTTGGGAAATAGGTAATAGCACATGATGTGTAATCTGCTTTCTCACCAGGGATAGATGGAGCTTGCTCCTCAAGGCCAGAGAGTGAGATGATGGTTTGAATCCATTTCTTTCGAGTAAATCTTCCTTTTAAGACTCATTCAGACAAGCTGCATCAGTGAGTCTGGTCATTAGAGAAAAGAAATCCATCCTGGAGAGAGATGATCCCATCCTGAACTGTCTTGGAGGAGACCCCTGGCCTTCCCCCTCTGTGTGGCTGGGGAGATGGGTGCCAGGTCAGGAACAGCGTGGCATGTCCCAAGGGTGCTGATCCACTGAGGTTTTTACATGTCAGGGCCAAAGCCCTCAGGGCTCTATCTCCTTTCCCCCTCCACCCCAGTAAAAGCTAAGGGTGTTTTTTATTGTTGCAGCTCTGTCTGTGCTGATATTCATTGCGCTGGCTCTGAATGGCTTTGGTGGGATGTGTATGACCTTCACATCGCTTACGGTAAGTCAAGAGCTATTACCTGACTCTATATTTTATTCCTTGCTATGGCTGTGAGCTAGGCTAGCAGGAAAGAACAAAGTGGATCTTTTGCCTGTGGCTTGAATAACACGTGTTTTTGTTTGGTACAAAGGGTCAGTCACTCTTTTACCTGGAAGGCTGAATACTTATTCTAACGCTTTTTTTTACCTGCCCCTTGCATCTCAGGTGAAGGTGGGGGAAAGAAAGGAAGTGTTTTTGTCTAGGGATCAGATTGTCCCATGCCTGTACATGCGGTGCTCTGATACCTGGTGCAGGCTGGACAAGTGATTGCACTGGATTTAGCACTGACATACTGCAGGAAGAATCAGCAGGGCACAAACCCTCGCAGCTGGGTATGACTAGCTTTTGGCAAGCGCAGTTTGTATCTTGCCCCAGGAAAATGGTTGTTCTTGAGCACAAAAGCTTTTGCTCTCAGAAGGGTGAGAATCCCTTCCAGGTTTCCTTAGAAATCCTGCATTGTTGAATGCACCCAGCTCTGTCTGTGCAGCCTACTTAGATCTGTTTAGTCTATGGGTTGTATTGCAAGCATTGGTCAACCACTGTCAGCCAGATCTCTAAGTTTTCAGGTTCTTTTTGCCTGGAGACAGCAGTATCGTCCTCCAAGCTGCTGCTTTATTTTCTACCTCATTACCCTGATCCTTGTCAGTGTGGCTGAAACAGGGCTGGGTGGAAAGTGTCCCAGAAAACAGTCTGGGAAGCACTGATGTTACTTGAGCTGTGGCTGAAAACGTTCAGATTTGGACTGCATTACCTTGACCTTGCTGTTGAAGTAAAACTTCGTAAAGGCTACTTCTAATTTAACAAGACTTAGACACTGGCTGAACTCCTGAAACCAAAATTTGGCAGAGGCTGGGTTTACAGATCACTGTGTGTACTGTGATGTTGCTGCTGCTGTTGCTTTCATATATTCAAAGCTTTCAAAACTCTGTGCAGATGTCAGTCTCTCCTTCCTATGTTGTGCTCTTCACTGGAACCCTTGGCCATGGTCCCAGAGAACTATGGGGCAAATGTCATCCTGCCATGCTTCAAATAAAAGCAAGGAAGAGAGGAGCACATCAGTACTGCTGTGGGAGAGGAGAGGGTTCCCATCCTGCTGCTGCCAGCACAGGTTATTGTTTCTCTGGGTGCTTATTAAGGGGTCGCAGGTTATTTTAGAGCCATTGGTGACGATAGGAGGGAGGGCAAGGATAGGGCAGAACTACACTGGATGTGCTGTACTGTGGCTTTTAGCACCAGAAGAACTAAGCAAAGCCACTTACTAGCACCCTTATTAGTGAGTCAGTTCCGCAGCACTAAGGAAGTACAGAGGCAGGAAAAAGGTCAACTCTTCCAAGAAGAGATCCAAGCCTTGAAGAGGTCTGAAACAAGTAGTGATGCTGTAAGCTCACAGAGAGAGACCTCAGGCAGAGCCCATCCCCTCCAGAAAGCAGTGTGTGTTGTAAAGAGCCGAGGTGGCCTCAGGCCCGACTTCTCAAATCCAGATTCAGTTGTAGCTGCTTGTGACTCCCGGCAGAGCAGCACAGAGGCACTTTGGTACCTGAGGCACGTGAATGTTATTAAAAATAGTCTAAAGTGGGAGGGAAGCACTTCTTCACCTGCATCGCAGCGTGGTGATGACTGTTAAAAGCGGGTGTATTTTGCTCACTGCTTTGTCCCTGTGTGGTTCTGCCTACAAGCTGGGGTGCTCAGAGTTGGTGTGTCAGGAGCCACCTTCTGTAGTGACATGGTGATCTCTTGTGGGTCCCTTCCACCTGTGGCCCATGGAGACGGGGAGTGTGTCAAGGGAGGGACACTGGAGTGGCAGGTCCGTGGCTTGCAGGCTCCAGGTGATGTGGCTTGCATGCACTGTTCTCTGCGCTGTGCCCAGGAGAGGCTGAAGAAAGCGCTGGAAGGGGAGACTCAAAGACCTTTCTAAGGACGTTCATTACACAGAGGTAGCGAGCAGCAACCAACTTGTGGTGCCAAGTAAGCTTGTTCTGGCCGACACAGGCACTGGCTGCCAAGCATGCACGTGCGCGCACAAATCAAAGCAAGGTGACTTCCTTCTCCTGCCAGCTGCAAGTGACCTGAGGCGTTCCAGGAAGTGGGTCAGACCCACTGCTGCGTGAGCTGCCCTCTGCCACCCCAGGCGGGTTACGGCTGCTGCTTCCTAGCAGGGTGGCCACGAAGGGAGCCCCTGCAGCGTGTGGGGTTAGGATGCTCCCTGGGTGCTGCGGCTTGTGGGGCTTCATTGGGTGTGGGAACCTCCCGGGACACCTGCATGCGTGGGCATGGTGTGATCTGATGGAAGGGCAAGAGACGGGGATCCTCAGTGCCTGTGCAAGGGATGAACGGGATCTCTGAGGATTACAGCCTGGGGCAGTACTCCACAATGCTTTGCCTCTTGGGTTTAAAGTCTTTTTCAGTAAACAGTCCCCAGGGTGTCATGAAAGCACATGGCAAGCTGCAGAGCCAAGGCAAGCTGCCGTTCCTGGGTGCCTCCTGTTGTGGCTTGGGGAGGAGGGGGAGTGAGCGAGTGGTGCTGTTCCCAGTTCTGGGAACAAGGTCAGACTGTGCCTGTTGTTAAAATGCAGAGGGGAGATTTCTGCCTCGTGACTCGGTCTTAGCCAATATAAGTGAAGATTGGAAATGGAAACAGATCTGTGTTGGTGGCTCTGACAGCAGTACAGGAATCTGGCACTGGTTCTGCTCCGAAGCTATTTTGTGCAAAGAAATAAACATGTGTGATAAATTACCACAAAGAGCCTTTTATAGATTGTTTTCCTTTCAAAGAATTACAGCTGCTTTGCTCTTATTTTCTGCTACAAACAGGGCCCTTTAATTGGAGCAGGGGGACATCTCTGTGCAGAGAATCTGCTCTGCTTAGAAATATTATGAACACTTAGGACTCTGATCTTTGGTTTGGAGAGTGGGAAGGGGAATTTCCATATGCTTCGGACAAAATGGGCAGTTTCAGGCTTTCCTGGAGAACATATTTTTAATGTCTGTATAACCTCGAAACATACCCCTGATAGGGAAAACAAAACTTAGCTTGAGCAAAAATGCCATTTTCCAGTAGTGTAGTTCTCAATCCCTTGATGTTTTCTACTGTTCTTTCAGACAGCCCTTACAAGAGGAGGGAAACTGGGTTTGGTAATACTACCGTGGTACTTTTGTGTATGGATTGTCTCCAGGAAAAAGCTGGAAAAAGTTAAGAAAATGATTGAAGGTCTTACACTCACTATAGGGCAGATGAGAAAATAATCTGCAAGAGGAAATTATTTTATGAGTTTAGGATTGCATACCTGCAATAAAGGGCTCCAGGAAAAAAGTTATGGTATGGCAAAATGAAGTTAGTGTCTTTCAGATGGGGCATAAAGTTAATAATACATTTGGTACTGCTGACCTTTAAACAGCAGGCCTGTCATTGGAGGTCTTGTGGAATTGGGGCTGTCATACCAGAATGGGCAGAAGTTAGTGGAGGATAGAATCCAAATCATAGAATATACGGAATACAGGGATAAGACCAGAATGAAGGTCACATGTTTTTGGAGGCAGAGGAAAAAAAGAGCCCATTTGCTCTGTAGGTTGTTTTTTTCCTCTCTATGGTTCACTTGCCAGTGCTTGCTGCTATAAAGACAGCATGAAAGATGGCTTAGTAAATACTGTGTGTTATTTTAGTCACTGGTCTTTAGATGAGACCAGCGCAGGCACTGCCAGTGCTGGCACTCGCAGTCGGAGAGGCTTTCTGTCTGGGTATGGACTACTTTTTCCCCTTCACCTCCCCTCTGCCCCCCCAGGTAGTCTCAGATATCTTTTCCTCCCAAGGGCTCGGTGTTTGTGGTTTCTGCTTTGATTGGGTTGGATAAGACCTTGAATCTCCTATGCCCAATTTTTTTAATCTAGCTGCTTGCTTGGTGCCAAATAGGATTTTAAGAAATCTCTGGTCTTTCTAGGCCTCCTGTCCCCGTCAAGGCAGAAGCAGACTTGGGTTTTCCCAGACATGACTGCTTGCTTTCAGGCCTGCTCTGTTTCCAGTAGCCCTCGGAACAGGAGGATCCACCTGGGAGTTGCTTGTCTCCTGTATGAAAAAGGCTTTTTGTGATCTCTGGGGAAAACCAGTGTGAGCCAAGAAGCAGCTGTGTTTGTGGAGCTCCTGCCCTGTGCCGAGCTCCCCAGCAGGAGCAGCTGTTTGTTGTAATTTCTGGAGATTATTTTAGGTTGGGGGTATTTGAGATTAAATAATCACTGTCACCAGACAGGGCATTTAGCCTTTTTGCAACCTGCAGGTACTGTATTCTGCGGATGCTGTTTTCTGGGGTGTGTGTATTTAGGCCACTGCTTCCAAGGAGAGATTTTTGTGCCTGGTAACAGACTTCTGGATCCTTTGCTGCTGCTTCTCTGCAGTTCCTGAAAGCAGCCTCTTGGCAACTCTCCCACATGCAGGGATCTGGGGGTGGGTGTGGGGATCCTCACTGCAGAAGAGAGTTTTCTGCCTCTGCTGTGTGCGTCTGCTCAGGGTTCACCAGCAGCATCTGGCTTGGCACATCATTGCTGCTGTTCCCTGGCTGGGGTTATCTGAGGACTGGGAGGCTGCACTGCATAGGAAGTTCTGCAGTGAGACAGAGGGATGATAAATAGCCAGATGCATCCTAGAGTGTTCCTGCACAGGAATACTTGTGTTGTAAAGACACTGGTCCTGCCATGACACAAGCCAGATTTGCTTGCCTTATATGCTACTCCTGGGAAAGATGGATTTGTTTTTCAGCAGTGGAAGGGGAATGTGATGACAGCATTTGCTTGTTCAGATTTGGTCTGATGTTCTCTGAATCACTTTGTTCAGCAGCATTTTTAAACAGGTAAAATGCTGCTTATGCTTTCAGTCCTAGAAGGCACCCACAGTGTCCTGCTTTGAGGCCTTCTGAGGCTGACGTGGTAGTGATGCCCAAGTGAATTTGGGGAGCAAGTGTCCTGAAAAAGGAGGTGGGAGGGAAATCTGTCTGCAGCAGAATCTTTTTTGCCTGTTGACCAGCTTCAGGAGGTATCAGCCAAGCTCTCTGTAGCCTACTACTTCAGAGCTTCTTCCTGTAACTTCCAGATGCAGGCCATCATTAGTCAGCAATGGAAACTTGTTTGCTTCTGGTTATTCAGAAAAACAGGCAGTTCCTCCTTTCACAGGGGAAGTAGGAAGGTCTCAGCTCTTTCTGCCTGCTCTGCACTCTGCTTTTGGGTCCCGAGTGGAAGCAGGGGCTGGATAGCCAGCCTGGGAGTGCTGTTGCTGTCGAGGTGGCAGAAGTGGCTCCCATGAGCTGCCCCTGCTGAGAGCTTTGCTTTCCCAACAGATCCTTGCAGAACCAGCCTGGGCTGCTCTCAGCAATGCCATCACACCTAAGAGGAGCCCAGGCAGCAAAGCAGGGTGGGTGGCAGGAATAGCAATGTGAGGTGCTGTTGCCTGCTTCCTGCTGCAGAGTTCAGTAGCCTTGTAGCTGTGCCAGGCAATAAAGCCTTGGATATGTAGGGTTTGTGATTGCCTTCTTGCACCTAGCTCCAAGCTAGCGTGTTTGAGCAGCTGAGCCATGCAGCTGATGGAGACATGACCAGCTTTAGCTCTTCTTGTAGTGAGAGTCTGCTTTCACAGAAGGAGCCAGGGACCTAGCTAGAAATGGAAATGTAAACAGCAACACAGTTCGTGTTTGTCTCTGTTCCCTCTTGTTATAAGAGGAACTTTCTGGTCTACTGCAACGATTTGGGTGCTGACCCAAGGTGCATAAACAAACCTGGCAGTTCAAGTTGCAGGGTGTGTTAAAGACTGCAGCAATTGCAGCCTGTGTCTAACAACTGGTGATATGTAGAGAACCTGGGCATGTATTTTTTGGAGAGGAAAAGAGGTGGTGGCTATAGGCTTGGGGTACGGAGCTCTTAAAGCACAAGGGCTGGAGCAAACACTCCTGTGCTAAAGGTAACCAATGCAAGGTATGCTGTCAGTCTGGAAAGAAGCAGTGTCATTAAGCACATAAATCTTGGATTGTAGATGTTCCTTGACACTAGAGACACCAATGCAACCTGCAGAGCAATATCCTGAAGAGCTAAGTCATTCTTGAGCAAAAGTGGCTGCACTAGATTCTGGTATCCAGAAGTCTTAACCCTAAATGCCAGATTTATGTCTGCCTTTAAAAAAAGCTTTGTCTTCTCAAGAAGGCCTCCTGCCCTCTTCTTCCCTCCTCTTGGCAGCAGCCTGTTTCAACCAATTTTTCTTTCCCCAGCTGCCCAACATGTTTGGTGACCTTCGTTCCACGTTCATTGCTCTGATGATTGGCTCCTATGCTTCCTCTGCGGTGACTTTTCCAGGAATCAAGGTGAGGCTGTGGCATCAGTGACTTGTGACTGGTGGTGGTATGCTGGAGTTTTGCACTGTTTGGCAATAATGTGGCAAGAAAGAGGGACTATTTGTTAAAGCACTTGTTTTGAGATGCACATTTGCAAGATTCGGTTCCCGTCTGCTAAAAGGCTTCCCAAGTGACTGCCTCAAGAGTGCAACAAGTGCTGCAAAGAGAATAGTCTGTTTGCTAATAGATGGTAAAATTTTAAAGGTGCTAAGTAAAAATGAAAAACTGAAGATATTTTTAAGGAAAGGTTGCTTTTTTAAGCTCTAAGGAGTGTATATATATGTATTTTTAATACATACACATATATTTAATCTGTGCGATTGTCACCAATGGTTGGCTTTGAACTTAGTTCAGAGCCAGCAAATGGCACTGAAGGGACAGAAGACATCACTTACACTGCCTTGGTAGATCGCTAGTGGCTCTGAGCCAGAGATGTTTCATTGCAGAGTTGGCATAAGGGGGCTACAGTAAAGGTAAGGCAGTCTCAAGTGTGCAGGGAAGTTCCTGCTGGCTTTCCAAGGAGAAGGTCCTAGATGAAAATCTTTGGCAGTCATCTGCAATACAGCTGCATGCTAGTCCAGCTGGACGTACTGTTGTTGTTGCCGTTGCTGCTGTTAAAGATGTGCATATACATCTCTTTCCAAGCCTGCATCTCCCAGAACTGTTCTTTGTTACCACCTGAGTTAAATGCATTTTAAATGTAGCATGATCTTTCCCACAGCTTCCTCTCAGATCTCAGTCAAAGAATATTGAAGTATTTTTCTGCTTTTATAGCCAAAAAATGTATTCCCTTGTGCTTTTCAGGTTATATATGACTTTGGGGTCTCCTTCATCCTTATTCTGCTTGTCTGGGCAAGCTGTGCAGGACTAGTTTTCCTCAACTGCTTCTTCAATTGGCCACTGGAGCCTTTCCCAGGACCAGAAGACATGGACTATACGTAAGTGTCCTCTAGACTGGCCTTGGGGGCTAATCACATTCTTAATCCTCCAGAAAGTGCTGGCACAGCTAATTTAGAGGAGTGGACAGGGAACTCCCTTGCATGTTGTTTATTGCTGCCATTCCTTCTTAGGTTGAGGATTTATGCCTGCCATTAGTGTTATGTCTTGACTGGTGAATCTGTGGAAAGCTGAACTTTCCAAAGTGTAGGAATTATGAAGGAAAATGATCTGTCAGTAGTCATAAGTATTTCTATATTGACCTGTGCCAAATTGGCCCAGGGGAAGTATCTCTCGGTGTTCTGGATCCAGACCATTTGTGGTTTGTAGATGGAAACTAGTGCCTTAAATCCACACATAGCCTTTCTGACTCCTGCAGCTTTGCTGTCTCTGATTCCCCACCCTGTGTTGCAGCTCTCATGCTCTTTGCTGCCCAACAGGGTGAAAATAAAGTTCAGCTGGCTGGGATTTGACCACAAAATCACTGGGAAGCAGTTTTACAAGCAAGTGACGACTGTGGGGCGCCGACTCAGTGTGGGGAGCTCCATGAAGGGCCCCAAGGAGCCGACAGCTTTGCAAGAGAACAACAAGCTCTGTCTGTCTACGGTGGACCTAGAAGTGAAGTGCCAGCCTGACACCACAGGTGTGGTTCCATGAGTGCCTCAGGGATGCTTGTGCTGGCACAAGGGCGTTGGCCCCCCTGCTCTGCTCCAGACCTGTTTGAGTTAGCAATACATGATCCATGCGTTGCCAGGGCCACATGCCAGCCACCATTTCTTAAATACCAGTTCAGTTATGTAAGGAATCCTGTCCTTGTATACTTGCCTAAATAGACCATATGTTGTTGCCAGTGGTGGGGACAACAGCATGGGTAACTGGTGAGGCTGCGGAAGGACTGTGCAGTTGGTCCCTGCTGTCTCTTAAGCAGACTTAACCATTATGACCAAGCCTTCCTTACTCAGGGGTATGGCAAAAGTAAATGGCTTGAAGCTTCCTTTTGCTCTGATCCGCAGAATTAGGCGAGTCTTCCTTCTTGTTCCCCTTGCCCCAGTTACTGGTAGCCCAACTCCCAAGCATCCATAGCTGTTCATTATGGAAGCTTGTAAGGCACCAGGTAGTTGCTAACTGTGAATTCCTTGGAGCTGCTATGGGCACACAGTGTTGGAGTGACTAGCTAGGAGAAGACCTGCTAACCTAGAGGCCAAAGCCTCTTCTGAAATAGTGCACATTTATGAAGGTATGTTGCCTTCTTCAGAAACTCTACTATTCCTTCTGCAGCTTCACCCTCCTTTATGAAGAGTGTCTTCAGCCCTATCTTACTGCTCAGCCTTATCACCATGTGTGTCACTCAGCTGCGGCTTATCTTCTACATGGGGGCCATGAATACCATCCTTGAGTTTCTGTCTGGAGACGAAGATCAAGGTAGGGTAACCTGAAGACTTTTATCTGCTTCTTTGGAACTGGTACCTGACCCAGACTTGGTCCTTGCAAGAGGCCAGTGAGCCTGATTACTCAGAAGATACACCGTGTATGGCAATTAGTGGTGTTGGGAGTGTGGCTGACAGCTGCTGGTAGGGTCTAGTGGAGGGCTGGAACTGGCCCAGGGCAGAGGGGCAGTGAGGTAGAAGCTTGAATGTCAAGTTAATTTTAGCCTAGTGTCTGTTAAATACTATTGCATGTTATTTCCCCAGATGGGTTGTTGAAAGTACCCTCTCAGGATGGACTGCGATAACTCTTTTAATTGGAAAAACCTATTTCATCAGGTATTTGCTTTGCTTATCCTAAGCAAGCACAAAGTACAGAGCAGCTGACTCATGACTAATGGTTGGACTAGGTGTATCAGCCCAGCAACCGGGGGTGGGAGAAGTGAAGTCATAGCTGTTTTGTGCAGCCTGGTGTGTGCCGGGGAGGCTCAGGGGTGCTTGCTGCGCTGGACTCGCTGTATTTATAGCTCTGATTCAGTGCATGGAGCAAACAGGAAAGAGTACATTAGTTTACTGTTGTTGAAAATACCCAGGATTGCAAAACAAGACTTAGCCTTTTTTTTTTGTCCTTTGTAGTAAGATCCAGTTTGAACTTGTTAAATCTGGATTGCATGAAGCTGATAAATCAAGAGGCACTCCTCTGAAAACAGGAGCGAGCTCTGGGGGAGGGAAGGAAACTCCAAGTGCCCTGGCATTCCCTGAATTGCTTTGTTTCTTGAGCCTTTGACAGCCTGTAGCATTCAGCTCTTTATCTCCTGGCTAAAGAGCCAATTAAACAGTAAACAGGACAAACTTCACACTGCCTACTTTTCCCAACACTACTTAGTTTTCTGCTTACCTTGTAACTCTTTCACACAGGTTTTTTTTCTTTCTTTTTGCTCTGGCTTGCTCTAGTTATTCCTCTTTCATTTTTTCCTCTCCTCCCCACCTTGGTGTGTTAGAATGAATATTAACTATATATGCTGCCAATTCTGTTTAGATCAAGCTCTGTTAGAAAAGGGATTGTGCCCCTTGGGTGTATTGTGTTTTTTCTCTGCCACCTTTGCAATTTCTTCCCATTTTTTCCCCTCCTCCCTCTGAATGTAGCCTGGACTGGCAGTGCAGTCTGCTTGCTGTCTTGGCGTTTCCATGGCATCAGCAAAACAGTGGTATTGTCTAGTCACAGCAGTCAGTGTCAGGCTGTGAGAGCAATTCCAAGATGTGTGCAGCTCTCTAGAAATGTAATCTGTGCAGATCAGGAGAGGATGGGATGCTGCTCCCTCGGATTCCTCATTCTCCTTGCAGTTATTTACTTGAATGTGAGTTGAGAGAGCTCCCTCCACCTGCAACTGCTCTCAGGAGCACAGAGCAAGGGAAGAAGTGAGTTGAGTCAATCCTGCAAGTGTTACAGTCAAAGAAAGTAAATTTTCCTGGGAGCAGAACAGGAGAGAAAGATGTGGGGAAAATCATTCAGATAGGGAGTAAAGCCTTTAAGTTGCAGTGAAGCACTGTGTCCTTAGAAGTCCTGCTTCCTGTTCAGATCATGGTGAATTAGACCTGTCATGAAACCTAGAGGTGGCAAAAGCAGTCAGCCTGTGGCTACTTATCTTCTGAAAACCCCCAAAAGGTGGGGGAGAAGTTAAGAGCTTCAGCAGCTCTGTAAAGGACTGTGTAACTGTTGTAGGAGGGCAGGAGGGAGTAGTCTTGTGTCTAGAACTTGAAATTTGGCTGCATCTTTTATAAATTATTGTCACTTTGCTTTCAAATGTGGTAATACTTGGAGACCTTGGGTGGAATCAGGGTGGGCTGGAAAACTCAGCTGTATGAGGTGCTTGCTCAGGACAGTTTTGAGGGAAAGATGTGTAAAACAGTGGATGTAAAGGGTTGTGCTCATGTGTGCACCCTTTGTCTCTTTGCTCTATCTTCTACTTCTGCCGGTATTTGCTAGGTATTGTTCTCTTGGTGTCTTTTTTTTTTCCCCTCCCCTCAGAGAAGAATGTTTTTTAAGATTATAGATAAATCGAGGAGGCCCTGTTTTGTAGCAGCTACAGTCTCTCTTGCTGACCCCATAAATTTAATTCCCTGCTTCAAGTTGGCTTCTGCTCTTGCTGTTTAGAGCTCAAAATTAAGTGCTCAAATAGCATGAAGAGGCAAAACATGACAGTGTGGCTTGCTTCTTACCCTCTATTAAAAAATAACCAGACAACAGCAAATCAGCTCCAGGAATGTTTGTAGAGAGTGATGCCACCTGTCTCTCTTGGCTACAGCAGTTGCTATGAGATGGGATGTGGGGCCACTTCAGGGCTTGCCTCTGCGGAGGTAATGGGGGCATGAATGTGAGGTTGGAGGTTGGAGCTGGAGCTTCCTCTTAGTTCCCTTGCCAGCAACTGGAGCCAGGAAAGTATCGTCAGGTGCCATGCCTGGACACAGCAAGGCAGCCCTGCTGGGGTTTCCTACAACTGTATAGGAGAGAAAGGCTTGTTGGAAACTTCTCCCTGTTACCAAGCTGATTTTGGTGAAGTCCTGGCCGTACTGCTTTGGCTAGATCTAGAAGTGTGTTGGGAGGGACAACTAAAATTCTTTTTGGTTGTTTTGCTTAGTGCTGTAACTTGTGAGCACTCTGTGCTGAGATGGGCAGTTTCAGAATTACATCCTTATTTCAGAGCTGTGGTACACCATGACTCACCAGCCCTTCTGCATGAAGCCTACAAATCTATCACACAAGCTGCAGAGAGGAAGTAAAAAAAAGCCTTGTGGGGTGGGGGGAACTGTTTAGTAGCAGGAGGGGACAGTTTCTTCTAAGTCTGCTGGCATCAGCTTTCCCTAAGCAAGCCTTGTAGACACTTCTCCCATCTTTAATGTATGAGGGATTTTCATCAGTTGTGAGTTTTTAATGATTGCTCTCAGATGCTGTGTGTTTTGCTGCTAATCTCCCTTCCCTCTGCCTCCAAACTTGTCTGTTCTGCACAAAATGGGTTAGTCCTTACCTTCCCAGCCTGGCTTGTCCTTGTTGGAGCTTCCCAGCTGGAGCTCCCAGCAAGGCAGGAGAGGATATGACTAAGGCAGGATATGTTGCTTGTAAGAGCTTTCCCTGTCGGTTCTAACCAGGAGAAGCCTCATTGGCACTAAGCAGTTGCTGGGTCCCATTCCTGGAGCCCTACTTGCTGTTGGGCTGATGCAGCTCAGAATACTAGCGCAGGATCAGAATGGTTGAAGCAAGTGTGCCCAGCATGTCCACTCTCATGCCATGCCTCTGGGAGGTGAAATGATTAAGTGGGGTTTTGGTGTCCTGGCTTCTTCAGCCCTGCCTGTTAGCCCGTGAGTACATGAGGTCTGGGCTCTTAATGAGAAAGTAAGTGATCAATGGGGAGGGACAGCTTCTTTTCTGTCTTTTTTTCTGTTGCTGCTATGGTACTACTTGGACTGATGATTTTTAACCTTTTTCTTCCTGCAGTGGCTCTGTACACTTCCATTTTTGGGGTATTGCAACTGCTGTGCTTGCTGACAGCGCCTGTGATCGGGTACATCATGGACTGGCGACTGAAAGAATGCGATGATGGCTCAGAAGAGAATGAGGAGAGCAACGCTGAGCAGTGCGTAGTGTGCGCCACACGGGACATGCAGCCACGTAGCAGGCCCCCTCTGCTCCGCATAATGTATTTTGTGATGAAAGACTGAAAAGAATATTGGTTCATCAGTATAGAAAAGAAAGCCTGAAGGAAGACTTGATAATTGCAGAGGAAAGGACCAAAGTATCTTCCATGTCCACTAAGATCAGTCAAGAAGAGCAGATTTGAAATGTAGAAGGGGAGGCTCAGACTTCCCTTCTAGCATAACAGTAAGAGTAACAGCACTGTAATAATTGCCCAGATGTTCCTCAGCTTCCACTGATGGAGATCCCACCACCTCCTTAGGCAGACCTCTAGCCAAACTGGTTTAGATAGAGTTGATGTGATATGTGGAGAATCTTGCTGTGAGTTCCAGTAGCTGCTGAAAGTGCTTTTTGTAACATAGGTTTTGCTATCCTTCCAGAAGTGACAAGAAAAAGAAAAAGCGTGATCGTCAGATCCAGAAAATCACCAATGCCACGAATGCCTTTGTATTCACAAATGTCCTGCTGGTTGGATTTGGAATCACCTGTCTTATTCCTAATCTACCGTTGCAGGTGAATAGGTCGAATGGAGGGGTGTGCAGGAGGGGCTGGCAGCGTGGGTCCTGACAAAATGGCAGGCACAACAGTGCCAGGAGGTCCTGCAAGCCAGCAGGACCAGCTAGGGGCAGGAGGGCTTTCTGGCACTGCTGGGAGACTTGTGTAACTGCTTTGGAAGCCCCAGCCTTAGAGCTGCAACAAGCAATACCGTGCAGTTTACATCTCTTGAGAGAAGCTAAAGAAGCAGCTAGAGCTGAAATGTCAGAGTTGATCCACAATTTATTCAAACTTAGAAGTTTCTGCAGCTGAGCTCTGTAACAACAATGCTTTCCTACTGAGATGCTCTCAGCAGTGCCTGTGCATTTAACCTGGGCTTGACTTAAGCTGCTGATGGTCAGAAAAGTTGCTGTAAGAAGCATGACACTGATACATAAAGCAGGTTATTTCTGCATCAAGTGCTATGCCCAATGGTACCTGTGGGATTATAAACCTGTTAAAATATTTATTTTGTGGCACCACCTGTCTTTGGCAGAGGAGCTGAGTGATTTTATGCTATACTTAAACATGCCTTGATGACGCAGGCAGATAGTTTGCTCATACTTGCATATTGTCTGTAATAACTTGTGGCCAATTTAGTTAATTTTTCCACAAGTGCCATGAAAAAGCATTGTGACCCTGGCCACAGGCTGCCAGGGACGTGTCCTTGCAGCAGTGCCATCTACAAATGAGAGATCTTGTGTGTGGTTAACCTCAGGGGGCACTATGTGTTAGTTTTTTCAAAGTAAGGAAAAGCAGTGCTTTCAGAGATGAGCACAAATCTCTTCCCTTGTGCTGATCTTTCATGTTTTGGTTCTGGGTTCCTCAAACCCACCCTTGAACTAGAAAGGAGAACAGCTTTTAGGAGTGGTTGTATGTTGGGGTCTGGCACACCTAGGTGGTACTAGGATGTGACATTTTTCTGCTTCTCTTTCCAGATTCTTTCCTTCATTTTGCACACAATTGTGAGAGGATTCATCCACTCAGCTGTGGGGGGCCTCTATGCAGCTGTGTAAGTATCTGCTTACCTATAGTGTGTGGCTGGCCAGATAAACTGGTTTGGGATGATAAGGGAGATCAGGAAGTGAAGTCTTCATGGTCAGAGGGGAAAAATGATGCAACTTGTTTCCTCAGTACCACTGGATATGACAGTAGCTGGACTAAAGTCCTAGCTGATGCTTTGCATGTTTAGAAACAGTTAACCCCTTTAGCACAGCTACTGCAGTGAGACAGGCACAGCTATATATGAGCCTCAGGTGATACTAGGCTATCAACACTAAGGTTATGTACTAAAAATGCAAGGCTTTTTTTATCTTGTAATGAGCAGCTGTGTCCATGAGCCCAGGTAAAACATTAACATAATTGAATACACTGCTACTAGTCTGCTCTGAAATGACTTTGGTAAAGCATTGCTCAAGATAGCATTAGTGATGCCTACTCCCTTTCCCAGGACAGATCATCCATCCTGTTTCCAACTTATCAAAATTATCAATAGCTGAATCTAAATACTCTCCTCCTTATTAAGCAATGTTTTTGGTTTTGAAAACAGATCTGCCCCTCTGTCCTGAGCTGTTGGACAGAGGAACAGAAAGAAGCTGTTATCTTTCAGAGAATTGCAGAATCGTTGAGGTGGGAAGGGACCTCTTGAGACCATCTAGTCCAGCCCTCATGTTCAAGCAGGGTCAGCTAGAGCAGGTTGCCCAGGACTGCATCCAAGTTGGGTTTTGAATATCTCCACGGATGGAGACTCCACAACTCCGTCAAAGGTTTTGGTCCCAGTGTCCAGACCCATCTAAGACTCTGCTTCAAAAATGCATAAACTCTTGGTTCCCTGGCAGCTAGAAGCAAAAGATTTTTGTCTTAGGCAAGGTAAATGCCTCTTGCTGTACATATCAGCTTGCTTGTAAACTAATCCTGTTTGACCACTGCAACTCTCTGAAACTTCCTGGAGTGAGGTATTTTTGCTTTGAATGTGATTTCTTTGAATATTTGAAGGTTTTGATCAACTTCTTTCTTTCTAAGCTTGGTTGAACCCGACCCTTTTTAAATACTGCTCAGTCATGGAAAGAGGATGTTAGACTGTTCCTGAAACTTATTTTTCCATTAGTAGTATCCAATATTCAGCACTTTCTGATCAACAGTATTGTTTAGTTTGACATAAGATCAGACTTGTCCTCTAAAATGGAAAACTCATACTAACCTGTTGCACAGGTTTCACTCACTTCTAGAGGGAGCAAATTGTTATGACCAGATGAAAATGATTGCTCAGCTGCAAATGCTGTATCTGGATAAAGAGGCCCTGCTTTTAACTTGTAAATACCAATGCTCTTCTCCCTTTGCAATAGGAGCAGTAGTTGTACAAGCACTTCTACCTGCCTACAGTACAGCTGCAAAACAAAACAAGGGCTGGATCTGGTATTTCTTAAGTTTGAGAGCTCAGGATGAGAACAGTCTGGAGAGGAAGGCTCCAGCCCTGTCACCAGCTGCATTCTGCTCTAGAGAGCTATACCATCGGGTATAGCTAAATACCCTATAGAAAGAGGTAGCTGTACATAAGTCCAGGAGAGAGTTGTTCTTCATATTATGCCTGTCTTGGGACTCTGCTCTGTTGTGTTAGTCAACTGGGAATGTAATCTGATCTGGGTGATGTGAACAGTCAAGGTGACATATAATAATGCTGTTGCTTTTTCTGTTGATAGATACCCCTCTACTCAGTTTGGCAGCTTGACAGGGTTGCAGTCGTTGATCAGTGCCCTTTTCGCCCTTCTGCAACAGCCTCTTTTTATGGCATTGACGGGACCTTTGGAAGGAGATCCTCTCTGGGCAAGTTCTTTTCAAATTTAATATGAAGGCTTGGTGGTTAAGATGATTTTGGCTCATTTCTTTGAAAACAAGGACTCCATGCCCAGTCCAAGGTTAAAAACAGCTGGAATTTCACATGTCCCTCAGTCTGCTGTTACCTTGGTGCTGTCCAGGAGTCCTTTCCCTGTGTGAGTAACAATTCCCTGGGAGGAAAAGCCATTAACCCTTATGCTGGTGTATGGAAGGGGAGGAAGGGAGAAAGAAGGCTGCACTAGTGCTTCCTGCTAACAGTTTGTGTGGTGAGTCAAAATCTGTCAGGTATAGGTGAGCGAATCTGTGTGGATCTCAAAATGCAGCAGAAACACTCTGTTCCCTTGAGAGCTATAGCTCCAATTACCAGTAAATTTTGGTTTGCTGATGCTAATGTCTGAAAAGCCAAGTGGCTATTGAGAGGGTAGGGCTGATGTGGTGTCCTGATGAGGGTCTGCCTGGGCAGCTCATTAAAGTCATGACATGGGTGGTCTTGGAGAGTCCCTGGTCTCCAGGCTACATGTGCCCTCCCCAGCAGCTTGCTGCTCTTCAGTCAGCAAACTTGGTGCAAAAGTGCAGCTTAAGCGGCCCTGTCTGTTCTGTGGAGCAAGACTCCTGCAGCCATGATCCAGAGCAACAAACTCCTGCAGAATTTAGCTTGTATATGTGGTGCTCTGGGCACAGGAGTATAAATATAAATATGGTGGAGGTTGTTGCCAGTACACTGAGCAGGGCGTCTCCTGGTTTGCCCACAGCTGAGTGACATGGGCTGGGTTCTGACATTTCAGCATGCATGACTGGGTTGTCTCTTTCCTAGCCTGCCTAATTTTGTTTTGTCTTTCTTCCTGCAGGTGAATGTTGGCTTGCTTGCCATGAGCTTCCTGGGTTTCTGCCTTCCAATGTACCTGGTCTGCTACAGACGCAGGCTAGAGAGAGAAAAAAAACAGAAGATGGATGATGCCAAACTTTTCTTGAAAATCAACGGCACTCCCAATGAGGAAGCCTTTGTTTAAACTGGTGCTTCAAATACAACCTCCCCTGTACAGGTTCCTACCATATCCGTGGGTTCTACCTGTGGTGTAAGCCAGACTTCTCTCCTGGCTCTGCCAGTCTCTGCTCATCACTGGAGCGAGGGACAGACATCATCATGACTGAGCTTTCCTCAGATATATAGCGGGAGGAGACTTCCTACTCCTTACTCCAGAACATGGGACACTTCCTTTTTATAAAGGCCACGCAGATATTGTGTCTTAAATTATCCCCTAATCACACTCTCAGCAGCAGAGTCGCTGCATAGGAAATTGGTGAGAGAAGGAATAGAGGGATGGGGGAAGAGGGAAGAAAGACCGTAATTTGAGTTTGCAAATACAACACACTGAAGTCTGTTTTCTCCCCCTCTTCCCCCAACCTTGGCTGACATTCTCAGGTGCAAGCTGCACTCTCCTCCCTCCCTGAGGCTTCATAATGGTCCTTCTGCTTGATATGTAGCTGGACCCAGTGGTTTTACTGTCTATCCAGACATACCCCAGACTGTTTCTGAGGCAGGGAAGGGGATTTTATTCCTATGTGTATGAGCACAGCTTCAGTGTCTTGCTAAATGTTGGTTGCCAGCACTGACAGCTCCCAAACCTTTTATTACTGCAAATGACAGACTGCGAGCAATGGATCTGCCTTCCATGCTGAAATGAAGAGCCTAGTGGACTGCTTGGTCCTAGACCAAGCCTTCAAAGGCCTGGAATTCCTCCTCTTCTCAGCCTGCAAACCACCTGTATGTGTTTTAAACTGCAGTCCTGGAACCTTTGAGATAGGAATTGGATCTTGTTTACTGATGAAGTGCTTTGAGACTTGTTGCCTTTAGCCTCTTCCCTCCAACATGACCCAGGGAGGGGAGCAGCAGTGTGTATTTAGTAAATGGAGAAGCTTCTTGAAGTTGAGTTCTGGGGCTCCAAATACCTTGGTGTTCATATGTTGTGAGCTGACTTGCTGTTGGAAGAATCAAGAGTGCAGAACACTCCTTTGTGTCTGGTAACTGGATCCTGTGGACATATGGCAGGGTGATGCAGTGATGTAATTCTTCCTCTAGCCATAGCTTATTTACGTGGTTCTGATAATAGCCCCCAAGCTGCTGAACACCATGTTACTGTGACTGACCAAAAAGCTGCTGGTTTGGCTGTATTAAGAGCCTTCTATGATGTTGATGCTCTGTCTGGACAGAGTATGTGGTGATTGATTGTACGGTGAAGCTGACTTAGAGCAATACATGTGGGTAGAGGTGCCCCAGGCCTGTTCACAAAGGGAATTCTTAACCTGCTTATTTTTATAAAGGTTTTCCTAAGTCTTGTCTAAAGTCGACTTTTCTGCCCTTGACCTTCTTTTTGAGGTTGGTAGCTCTGGCCTCTAGCCTTGTGACTAGTGTTACCCAGTGTGCCATCCGGAGCTGCTTGGAGCAGGACGCAGTGCTGAGGTCGAGCACCACTGGCGGGTGTGCAACACTGCGCCAGGCTGAGCTAGTGGCCGCAGGAAGGTTGGGGGCAGAAATAAAGCAGTTATGAAGATGTAGTGGTGGTGCTTTCTGAACTGCCAACTCCTGCATTACTGCAAAGCCTGGCAGGGGCAAGTCATTCAACTTTATGTCTGGTCGGAAAAGTATGAGGCTTGATCACTGCCCCGTTAGCTCTCAGCTGGGGGTTTAAACAACAGTGTGCTCAGACCTTCCCTTTTAAGACATTTCCTTGGAAACTCGGTGATAACTCCCTTACTGGATGGTTTGAAGCATGCAGATGCTCAGCCCAGCCAGGCCTTCACTGTCCCCGAGTACAAGCTTGGTGACCCCTTGCAGAGAGCCTTGGCAGGAGGCCCGGCGGGGTCCCTCGCTGGTGGCCTTGCCAGCACAGGATGAGGAAGCAGCTTTGTGGGACAGCAGCGCCATCTCGAGTCACTGCCTCCAGCCAGCCTCCTGCGGGCAGTTCAGATGCTGCTCCCCCTTCATGGTACCTTTAGTTTTCGGTCACCTCTGGGAATGACTTGCCACCTGCATATTTTACACACTTGTGGAATTTTTTTAATGTGTTGTCTTTATTAAATGTGTTTGTTCCAAGACAGCCTTATTGCCTGCTGTCAACACTTTACTCTTCTAGAACTTTTTGTCTTTTGTTGGCCTCTAGCTTTTGTGATGATTCAGCGACTGTCCCAGCTTTTCTTTCTCTTGTGCTGAGCAATAATTAAGGGGGCAGAGTTTTGATTCATTTTCCTGTTCACCCGGCATGGTCTGAAGTACATGTTCAGAGACCCACCAGCAGTAGCACAGCTTGCCTAGATTTCCAGAGGGCTTTCTGCAGCTTTCTGCATTTCATACTACTATACTTACTCCTAAATATTTTGAGAAGATTCCTACTCTTGCCCCAAGATATTTGTGACATGACAATGACAGATTAAGCATATTTTTTTTAGTAAGAGTTCAGACAGGTGAGTGAGCCCCAGTCCTCAGACCCAGAGTATCTTAAAATAGAGACAGCTGTTGGAGGGTGCCAGTGTGCTAACTCAGCATTACTTCCACCTGTTTCAGAACACTGATGTGATGGCTTCCACTCTTGTGTCACTGAAATTCCTGATGTTAAGGTCTTTGCAACATGGTGGAATAGAGTGGCATATTTTCATGAGGCTGTAGTGGAGAGGATGCTGCCTTTGAAGTATGTGCAGCTAAATTAAACAAAGAACACCCTTTTATTCCTGCTGTCCACCTCCCTACTGCAGTTCCCAGTCCCTGTCCTTTATTAGGAATATCCTCTAATCCAGTTTCATCTGATAAAATGGTAGATGTATGGGTTGCTGTCTCTGCTGATGTGCCATGGTGTTCAGAAGCTGCTGGTCAGCTGTGAGGAATAGAGCTCTTGCCTTTGAGTCACGGTTTCAGGCTCTGTTTGCAGCCTGAGAGTAAAGCCAAGTGCCTTGGCTTGCAGTCACAAGGGCTAGTGGGTTCACAGTGAAGTTTTAGTTGTTCAGGGTTTAACAAATGGGAATGCTTTCTCATGCTGTGCAAAGTCAAACTGGAATTCATTGCTGCAGAATATGGTGGGGAACAGAAGTACAACTGTTCTAAAAAGGGGCTGGTTAAACAATGGTCTGATGCATCCACTAACTCAGGGAGATTAAGTTGCTGTAAATAAGAAAGTTATGCCAAGGAAAGATTATTTTTCTGTATGCTCTGTCTGTTAAGAATTGGTCAAAGGTGGAGAAAATACATGCTGGCCTAGGTGAAACACTGGTCTGATCTAGTGGGGTTTAATTTACTCTGCCAGTTGTAAACTAAACTAATTTTAAAAGCAGTCTCAAATTTATCTACCAAAAAAACTATCTGCATGCAAGATGTGCAAATACCAATTGTGGCATAACTGCTTAAATGCTGCACCTCCTGCAGCAGTGAGCCCCTTGGGGGACGGAGTATTCTGGCTTCAGCCTCTTCTAAATGCATCTTGCACAGTGCAGAAACACTGTTGGGGTGGTCCTGTTAGATGTGATTGTTCTTGGGCAGTTTGCCTCGTTCTTTGATGCTTATGGAAATATAATTGTGGATTACTCACGTTTGGAGTAGAAAATGGCATTGCTGCTTTCTAGCCAAGCGATGCAGGACCAAGGAAATTCCTGATGCACTCTATGTACATGAGCCACCTTGTGGGAAAATTAAATGGGCTACCGAAGATGAGAGCCACCCCAATTTAAATCAATAATGCATTTACCTGTATAGCTCAAATATAGGTCAATGTGTTTAACTGCTTTGATAATTCCTAAATGCTGGAATGTGTAGGGGGTTTTATGCCCCTTGTATCCCCTTACCCTCATTCACCTGAGAAGTAGAAGGAGGCTGGTCATGGGAAAAACCCTCATCTCCTGCAGAGAAGCATCTCCAACTGAATGTAACGAAACAAACCCAGTCTGTGAGTACTTGCTGTTTGTAGGAGCCCTCAGAGTCAAGGGTGTTGCTGTGTAAAGGTGACTGCACCTTCTGGAAACACTGCTCCTGGCCTCTACAGACTCACATGCATTTAGTATGCATCCCTAGTTAAAAAAACAAACCAACCAAACAAAAAACCACCAAACCAAAATAAACAAAAAAACAAACCTAAATTAACAGAGTGGGGAAGGGGGGGATGAAGGCTTTTTCCTTTTGTTAATCTGTCAGTACTGAAGCCCCATAGATGCAGTCTTTATAGCACTAATGCAATGATGCTACCAACAGCAGCAGAGAAAATCTGTGCTGTTTTGCTTAATGGGACACATACAACTTTATTCAGTTACTGTCTCAGAGTATCTGGATCCTTGAGATGAAACTGGACACAGATGTTTGAAAAAAAAGGCAAATCTCACTGAGACTCCAACTTAACTGCAATGCTGCTACAGCCCTTGAAATGTTTGACTCCCACACCAAAGCCTCGCCTCTTCATGCTCTGTCTACAACGGAAAATTGTAGGATAATGAGATTTTAACTAAGATGATAAATCACTAAAATGTTTTAAAGTAGGAGATTTCCCTCTTGGCAGGCTGATGAATTTGGAAAATATGCCACAAAATATAAAGCAGATACTGTAGGGTAAAAAGAATGAAATTTTTAAAACTACAAGTTTTGTTACTTTTTTCCCCCTTTGAGTCTTTTCTGCATGTGCAGAGCTTTTGGTATTGCCTACTTCCAGGTTTAGAAGTGCAGAGTATTCATAATGGAAACTAGTACTACTGTAGGATTCCTGATGGGAAGGGACTGGTGTCTGTTTTTTTTTTTTAATTTAAAAAAAAAGCCATTTCTGGTTTATATTTCAGTGTTATCTTTTTGGGAATAGCTGAAATGTGTTATATAGGTGCATTCTTACATGTTAATTATAAACCCTGCAGGTCCTTGTTTTCCTACCTGCGCAGCTCAGCCTGTCTCTGTGCAGTTTGTTTTTACCAAGTGTCCTGTGCTCCGCAGGGTTATCCTTCCTACTGCTGCTTGTGCCTGACCTGCTGTCACTTGCTTTTTATTCCTAGGACAGTCCCCTGTTTCAGGAGGCCCCCTCTTTTTAACCTGACAGCATCAGCCTCCCCACCTCCTCATGTTCACAACGTTTTCTGTAGCGGTTGTCAAAGTTGACCTGTAAGCTCCTCGTGGCAGGCCTGCGTCACTTTTTCTGTGTTTGTGAAGTGATGTGCAATCTTGCAGTACTATCTACAAATAAATGTGGTGTTAAGTTAATCATTAGTTTTCCTCTCGAGGCCGAACATAATAAAGGTGTTGCTCTGTTCTTACTGAGCCTGCGAAAGCATGAATGCTTTAGGCAGCGGCACCTGCCATGTTGCTGGGCTGCGCGTTTAATGTTCCCATGACTTGTCTGGGTTGGGGGCTGTAGCATTAATCTGTAGCTTTTAATCTCTTAAATAAAATTATTTAATCTCTTTAAAATTATTTTATGTAGATAGCAGGTTCAGAAAGAGATCAAGCGCAGTCACAGAGGGGACCTGTAGGGGTGGACACCTGGGGCAGGAGCGTGACAGGAGCTGTGGGGTGTCAAGGGCGAAGTTGTGCATTGGTTGTCCATGCTTGAGCTTGGTGCTGCCAAACGTGTGGTGGTTTGTTTTTCCAATCAAATAAAGACAATCCTTCCTCTGCCATTCCAGTGATAAAGTATTAAAGCTAGTGTTCTCAGATATTTTTTGTTGAGCACAAGTTCAGTGAAAGGGTTTTGGTTTTTTTTTGCACTTGTCTTTGGTAAATATATGGGGTTATTCTTGACGCCGAGGGGCTGGTGCTTGCCTCGCTGCCCGGGGGAGCCCCGCGGCGGCCCTGCCCTGTCCCCGGCTGCCCGCGGGGCCGCCCCGCCGTCCCGCAGCCCTCGGGACCGG
>VZTV01100197.1:94823-108871 GCA_013400875.1 Anhinga rufa
CCTTCCTCAACTCTTCAGGCTGACCTAAGCGCATCCCGTCCTTTTAAACTTCTTTTGACTGATGGAAGAGGCTCTTTTCTTCTCCCCCCCCCCAGCCGGTAGCTGCGATCCCGGCGATAAAGGGGGTTTTCAGGTCTCCTGTTAGATACATGACAGTGCCCTCCTCATAGCAATCCCTTTGCATGGACCGTGGTGTGCATTTAAATATTAACACTATGTTGAGGGTCATACTGATCGTCGTAGTTGTCTTCAATCTTGATTAACATTTTTTTTTTTTTTCTTTTCACCAATCCATAAACACTTTTTATCCAGCAATAGGGATTTAGAATTTAAGAGCAGCAGCAGAGCTGGTCTTTGTAACACAGAGATGCCGTCGCCTTCTGTAGCGTTGAGCTGGATGGCAGACAGAAACCTGGGCTAAGTGCTTAGTTTCAGGTGCATGAAAAGATAATTAACTTGTTCTTCCGTAATGTCTGTTTTGTTGATATTTTCCTATTAATTTAGTTGGTTAATGTACTTTTCCTTTTCCAGCACCTGCCTGGTTTATTTCTGTTCACATTCATGTATCTCTCTCATGCTTCTGCTTAGGATCTCTTGCTCTGTACTGCGGTAAAGCCCACTTGCCAGGCAGCTATGCTACCTACAGGGCGCCTCGGAAAGAGGGGAACATACGTACTTTGGATTTTCAGATTTCTGAGAGCAATTCATTTTGATGAGCATCACCTCCAAAAGCTTTCTTACGTGATATTATCATTTACCTCACGAACTCAGTGTACCTACGGGTCTTTCAGAAACAAACTGTGAAGTGTAAATGTTAAGACTAAAGATCAAAGGACCAGAATGACTAAATCTGTTTCTTTTTTAGAGGTTTCCATTTCTATTTGCGGAAGGGTCACCAAGCCTTTAGCTATAGGCAGGGTCACCAAGCCTCATTAGCTATATTGTCCTCCTTCTTTTCCTCCCTCCTCTGTGTTTTTGTTAAGACACATGTGGCTCTAAGGGCAGTCAGGATTGCTGCTGTACTTCAGAAGTGAGCATTTATTTTTGACTTCCTGGGGTTCCCAACTAGCTCTAACAGTTGCATGGTCAGAGTTGTGTCGCTGTATTGGTTCTGGTATAAATCTTCCTTGATGTTGTATGTGAAAGTTGCCCATTTTACATGCTATTTGAGATGTTTTTTGGACTAAATCTCATATTCCAGGAAGCAGTTGTTTAAGGCATATAGAAACTACTTGTTTTGGTGCGACCTGGATATTTGAAGTGCTTTGCTTTTAGTGTTTTATTAGTTCTGGTTGCCCCAGCGCTGCATGCAGGAACCTTACTGCCTACCGAGTGCAGGTGGTAAAAATATCGGTGAGCTGTAGCTGCATGTCATCTGAGCAGATTATTCTTCCATCTCTGTGACCCCTTGTCACATCCTCCCTACTTAAACCAAATGGGTATTATTAGGAGGTATACTCCATAGGTATTTTAGGAGATGTTACAGAATTAGAGCAATATAACAAAAACCTGATGTCGCATCTTTTATTGTCAGACCATCTGTATCATCTTTTCTCTACACTTTCTTGTGCTGATGGTTATGCAGTGATAGCTTTACCATTTTCATTTGATGTCCCATCGGTCTTTCAGACTTACCTTTCATTTCTGCCTTTCCATGCTACAGATAAGCTGTGTGGGTTTTGTTCGTTTGTTTGATTGTGGTTTTTTTGTTGCAGGGTTTGTAAATGCTGGTTGAAGTCTTGGTTGCTCTCCCTGTTTTGATTTAAACTGCATCGGAAGACCTTGAGGAGAATCAGAGTATAGAGACTCGCTTCCCTTTCCGGTGTAGTGACGATAATGACACCGACGTTCTTTGCAGCTGTACTTCCCTTTGCTGTCATTTGAGGCAGATTTTAATCTAGGAGGGATCTTAAGTGTTCTTCATAATTTTCAGGCCTTTAATATGGCAGGCGACTACATCGTATAACTTCTCGTAGCTGATCAAGTTGTGTCCCAAAGTTAGGATCTTTGCTCCTGTTGCTGCTCCTGCAAAGCTTTTCCTCTGGACCCTCGCGAGTAGTCTTGCCTCCTCCTTCCTTATCGCTTGACTACCTATAAGTGTCAGCCGTCCCTCCCCGTTCCTTGTTTGCTAGGCTAAATGAATTGTAAATTAATTAACTGCTTTGTGTTTCTGCTTCTCCCTTCGTGAACATTGAACTTTAAGATAATATTCAGATCTAGTGTTTTCCAGTTTCCTGGGTGGAAATTCATCAGCTTACATTGATCGTTTTACACCAGGTTTTCTAAGAAAAATATTTGAACTCCATTCCAAAGCCATTGTTTCTTCCCTGTTTCTTGGTCTTTTGCCTTTCCTTATCATCCCATCCCTCTTTTCATTCTTAACTGCAGTTTTATCCAGTTAGCTAACCTAATGTCATGCTTGACGGCATGGCTTACCTGTGGAAATCCATTTTCTTTTTTTTTCTCCCTTATGTAAGGAATACCATACTGAATTGGGCCAAAGGTCCTCTTCCATCTTGCCTTCTAGCAGATGTTTTTAGGAAACAATATCTAAATAGTAAGTAGAATGGTTGTTGTTTGGTATATGCTACCAGTAAGTGGCATACGGACTTCCATGAATTGATCAAATCCCATTTTAAAATTGCTTATACTACTTGTGTTTGGCAAGGAATCCCATAACTTAAGTATGCATGATGTACAGAAGCACGCTTGATTGGTCTTAAAATCTGCTGCCTAATGATTTTTATTCTGTCCTGAGTTGTTCTGTTGTAAGTCACAGTCATTATTCCTTCTCTGTTCGCTTTTTCACACCATTCACGACTCTCTAATGCTCTTCTATATCTTAACCCTTCAGCCGTTGTTTCTTCCAAGCTGAAAAGCCTAGTCTCACTACATTCTTCTCACACAGGAGCTTCTTCCCATCTCTGATCATCTTTTTGTTCTTGTTTCTACTTGTTCTGTATCCTCTTTGAGATGAGGTGACCAGAACTATATGCAATATTCGAGGCATTGGTGCATGGGAGATTATAGTGGCCGGTCTTTTTTTGTGTGTCTGTATGCATAGTGTTCCAGTTTCTGATGTTGTGCGTACTTTTGCATTGCTGCTGAGCTGATGTTTCCAGATGCTTTTCTATAAGGACGCCAAGATATTTGTTGGCGATAGCTAATTTGGGGCTCAGTAACCCCATGTGTTTGGGGAAAACGAGTGCCTAATCATGCATTATTCTGCTTTTATTGACGCTGAACTTCATCTGCAGTTCTCAGTAGCTCTTCCTGCAGTGCTTTGTAGCCAGCATAAAGCGTTGCTGTCATAAGTAATCTTGCATAATCTGCAAACTTTTGCCCCTCTTACAGTTTGTCCTGTGCTCTTATTGGTAACATACCTCTAGCGTAGAAAAAAAATTTCAATTTTCACCAGTATTGCTCTTCAAAAGCAGCTTATTAATAAAGAGGACTTTTTTCTGATTCCATTATATCCTAATTTTTTTGAGACTAATTCCCAAAGAACTGGGAATTCTTGCACCCACAGTAACTGTATCCATTTCATAGCTGTATCTTGCCTTGGTTCCTTGTTTCAACATCATCCTTACTGAAAGCAGAGGTCAAATGCGAATCTAGTTTTGGAGATAGATAGATATATATATATCTATAATATTTTTAAAGGCCTTAACATGTATGCATCTTTATCAGCTTTCAACTTAGTTTTGTTCTTGTCTTTTTCAAAAAAATCTCAGTGTAACTTCTGGCAGTTTTTGCTCTGTAGTCTAGTCAGTTGATTCTAAGAGGCATTCAGGAAACCACGCAATGTGAAAAAAAAAGTGACTCATGTATAGAAATGGCAACACCTTTCTTCACAGTTGGCTCTGAGAAAGCCTTCCATATCATTCTCTATTTAGTGTTGTTTCCTACTGGACGGGACACATCAACAAATCTTGCAATGGCTCGCGACTATCGCAGATCTCTGCAAAATTGTTGAAGCACTACAACAACTTGATGAGAAGTAAGATGTCACCGCTGAAAGAATGTAGTAAGAAGGAGCATACAACTGTTTTGATGCTGTGTAGATTAGTAGGCTGGTAAGATATCACCAGTAAGGGTCTATGAGAATTACACAGTTTTAGTATAGGATTGCAATTATGCTGTATCATGTATTGATTCTCTTTGAGGCTGTTGTATAAGTAGTCTTGGGAAGAATAAGCGCTAGGGATGCCAGCACTAGGTGGATGCTGGAATATTGGGGGAGAGGAGAACTGTATAGCCATTGCTGCGAGGAATGCGTCATGTAGGTTTTGCAGCTGCAGGGATATATGTTAACTTTCTGTTTCTGTATTCCCTTTCAGCCGCGTTATCCTGCCTGTGTCTGTGGAGGAGGTAAGTCCTTTTCTTGTTGCTTCCTTTCTTTAGGACTGTAAATAAACTTGTGATCAAAGCAGTTTGCATGACCAAAAACTGCAAAATGCAAGAGAAGGATGTAACTGTCTTCAGCAATGCTGTGTGTTCTTACTCATTCACCATCATTTTGACCAAATAATTGAATTTCTTTAAGCCTGAGGGCGCTGATACTCTCTCCTGTAAAGCACTTTCAGATGTGTTGATTACAAATCTTGACTTGTCAGACTGTTCTAAAGTGCAATTTCCTTTTGATTAATACTATGGTTCTCTTTTTTTTTCTTTCTTTTTAAACATAAAGAGGAAGCTTTAGTACAAATTTAAATTACCCTTTAAACTGAGTTTTGCTGGAACTCTTTTGTTTAAACTCTTAGACAAAGAGCAACAATTTCTTCTGATAGCTGGTAGAGCAAAAGAAAGATTGTGTATATCTTACTTGGGACTAGTTAAGACCTATCTTCTCTAGCTTTTGCAGAAAGAAAACTTTCTTTTTGTTCAGGTAAAGCTCTAATTGAGAGGAGAAATGTAGTTTATAATGGAGGTGATCATTTTGATTGCCAAACTGGCCATGGAATAGCTGTGCAAAGTCTGTGGCTGATTCCCTGCTGTTGTCTCTGGGAGCTGCAGCTTACCTTCCTTCCTACCTCCTGCGCTGAACACCACTCTTGCAGAGAATCAGACCATATAAATGTTTTCAATTTTTTAATGTTCATACTAGCAAGGCAAGTGAGAAATTGAAATGACTGAGCCTATAGAGTTTCTGTAGTAGATTTTTTTTTCTTCTGGATGTATTTTTTTGTCCATGTGATCCTTGGCTGTAAGCCTTCCGTTTGTGAGCTCTGCTCAAGGGCTTGTTCTAATTTTTAGGGAGAGCTGTGATAACAGCACTCTCGTTCATTTTGCTTTCCCCTGAATATACAAGCTACTGTGGCAGAGGCAGTGGTGAGCCGGATCATGGCAGCACTGTTTTAAGCATATTCCTTTTATAACTCTCTACTCCTTTGACAGAACACATTGTAGAACTTGGTGCGGCCATGAGACTGGCTAGTAAAAGAAAAGCAATGTCTAAGCTGAGTTCCTTGTTCCTGTGGATCAGTCTGCTGTGACAGGCATCACATGCTGATGGAAAGCCTAGACCTCTGATCAGAGAGTGGTTTTAAGTCTATATACTATGTTAATGAGACTGTTACTGCCAAAAGCCTGTCTGTTGCTTACTCCTTACCTGTAGATTATATGCTTTCTGCGTTAATCTGTTTCAAGCAGTTCTAAGAGCAGTCCAACTGAAGTACTAGAGTAGGTATGTTTAGATCTTTTATTGTGCCTGAGTGCTACTTGTGTGGGGAAGTCCTTGACAAGGACTAATATGATAAGCTTTAGCAAGTATGCAAAGGATGCAAACTTGCAAGTTAGAGAAAGTTATGGGTAATTGGGAGGGTACTCTGGAGCTCAATACATGGAAGACCTTAGCGTGAATAGCTGGAGCCCCGCCTCACAGTGATATGCCTCCTAGGTATCAAGCTGTGTAAAGAGAAAGTCAAAGCATCAGTATACAGATTCTTTCTTTGAGGGGGTTAGATTGGACAGAACCCAGCACAGGGTTTTTCTGAGTTCTCTGATACTAGGATTAACCTTCATCCAGTTAAAGCGAGTCCCTCGCTATGCTCTTTTCCCTCCCTGCCTTGCTGCTCAGTGCCAGGTATGTTTGAGCCTTGTGTGTAGGCTGCCTGTGTGGGAAATCGAGGTTTCGGGCGGTATGTAAATCTGTTGGTCTCTAGTAACCTCCTTGTCTGAGGATGCCTTGGGGTCACCTGTTTAAAAAGGTGTATTCCTCTCTGGATCGGAGGAGTTCCAGAGAATTGGGTAACCTACTGAAAAGTCTATATAGTGAAGAGCAAATAAACATCACTAGAAGAGAAGGAACGAAAATATGAGAGAGAAACTTAATGTTCTTGGATTGTGGATAGACTGCCAACTTGACCAAACTTAATTTCTCCCCAAACTTGCATATTGTCACCACGTCCCCTGAATGATGCCCCTTCTCAAGGTCTGGTGGTTCTCATGCGATAGGCCAGATTTCAGGAAACTGTTCCTTAAGTGGAAAGAGTTACAGAGTTTGCTTAGCTTTGCATATGTGATATCGTAGTTTTAAAGGTATGTGTAACAAGAAGGGTTATTTCCAGTATTGACTCAAAGGATGACTACTACTTTAAATTTGTGTATTGCTTCACCCCACTTCCTGTGGGGAAAGATGCTGACACGTCTGTGCATCACTTGTACAGACAGCAGTGTAGTGACCCACAAAACAGCTGTTATGGCTTCATCGCTTTCAAGGATTCCCTTGTGTACAAAACTCAAATAGGGCTCTGGAGACTTGTGGCTCTTCACTGTGTAGCTGCTCACTAAGCATCTCTGGCTAGCAAGAGGACTTCTGATTTCACTTTAATATGGGGAATTTTTGCTTGAAAGACTTAAGAGTTCATGCCTTCAGCATGTAAATTGCTGCCAAAAGTCTGATGCCAATGCACAAGATAGAGAATGAAATTAATTGTGACTCTGAGGCATTGTAATAGGGCTGAGGGAGTCTTCTGTGTCGTTCTTTGAAGTGCCGGGGATTCTGTTTTCAATCCCCTCACCCCTAGCAAATGGAGCGCAACCAGTAGTGAGGAATTCAAGGGAAATCAAGTGATCAGGAAGACACTGGGGAGATGTGACTTATGAATAGAGATCAACGCTGAAGAGTTAGCCAAGTAGCTGCTAAGATGGGAACAAAACGGTGGAGGAGAAGCCCTGGTGATGACTAAAACTTGAAGGCTGGGATGTAGGAGTTCGACTGTAGCAGACTGTCTTCTACTAGGAAACTCTGCCAAAATGTGGTCCTGCTCGAGTGCAGGCTGCGCTCCTGTGTTGTTTTATACATTGTCGCACTGCAGGGAGCAAAAAGAAGAAAAAACCTTGTTGTATCCTAGGTTCTAACCTTTGCTCATGTACTCTGACCAACATCACGTTGCACAGTGCCAACTTTGAGAGCACGGACTTGAACGGCTGTGTGGGTGTCTTGCCAGCTGCCACTTGGAAATGCTGGTATGGATTAGAGCTGTGTGTACACGTTCTGTGCTGCCTCTTTGTTCCTCTCACATGGGAAGGAGCTTGCCAACCACAAAGGACTCTTATTTATTAATTGTGTTCAAAGCTGCTTTCAGGAGCATAACTGTTTTTGAAGACGGCTACATTGAGATCGGGCCTTCTGAAAGGAATTTGGTGTAATGAAGATATGCTGCCAGCTGTATAACGGGTGTTGTGGCACAGATCGAGAGGGTTAACGTCCTGCAGAAGAGAAGGTTTTCAGGAGTGCTCAGGTCTGCAAGGATGGGTCTGCCTGACACTGTGGACTTCATGGGATCTGGTTTTCTGTTAACTTTCGCAGGCAGATGCTGTGGGATTTGTTACTGGGATAGTTTTATTTCGGCCCTTTCCTCTTTTATCAATACGATTAAAGGATCAGAAATAACAGGGGAGATTAAATGGTGAAGATGCCAGACCAAAGGGCTTATCCTCTTAGTGTCTGAGCTTTGACCCAGGTATTTAAAAGGGAGAAGGAATGAATGAGACACTGTTACTAAGAGGAATTAGTTTGTGCCCCTGGACCTGTCCTGACACTTGCTGCAAAGCAGTCAAAACCGTTCAGTCCTCCCCTCTAATGGTCTAGTTGCCCAGCTCATGATATGCTCTCTTCTCTGAGAGTGTATGTGTGGCTCTTACTCTACTAAATCAGCTTGCTACTAAGATTTTACAACTCATTGGAGGGAGGTGAGTATTCTGTTTTGTATGGGTCATCTGTAGGGAGTCCTCTAAGGAAAGCAGTGTAGTATATGAAATGTCAGACGGCGGAGAGTTGTATTGCAGCCCAAAACCCAGACTGAAACCCAATCTGCCAGTGACAACGCAGGAACTGTCCAGCCAAGTGAGAGGCCCTTGTATAACCTGGGCCAGTACCTTCTGGAAAGAACCAGCAGAGCTGTGGCTCTGAGCTCAGAAGTGGTCTGTGGATTGAATCACATAATAACAGAATGGTGGGAGTTGGAAGGGACCTCGAGAGATCACCTTGTCCAACCCCCTGCGTGAGCAGCACACCCAGAGCAGGGGCACAGGACCGCGTCCAGGCGGGGTGTGAATGGCTCCAGGGAAGGAGACTCCACAGCCTCTCTGGGCAGCCTGGGCCACTGCTCTGGCACCCGCACAGGAAAGAAGTTTTTCCTCATATTTAAGTGGAACTTCCCGTGTTCCAACTTGTGCCCACTGCCCCTTGTCCTGTCATTGGGCAACAATGAAGAGTCCAGTCCCATTCTCCTGACACCCGCCCTTCAGATATTTATAGGTATTGATGAGATCCCCCCTCAGTCTTTTCTTCTCCAGGCTGAACAAGCCCAGGTCTCTCAGCCTTTCCTCATAAGGGAGATGCTCCAGTCCCTTGATCATCCTTGTAGCTCTCTGCTGGACTTGCTCCAGCAGCTCCCTGTCCTTCTTGAACTGGGGGGCCCAGAACTGGACACAGCACTCCAAATGCGGCCTCACCAGGGCAGAGTAGAGGGGCAGGATGGCCTCCCTTGACCTGCTGCCCACACTCCTTTGAATGCAGCCCAGGACACCGCTGCCCTTCTTGGCCTCAAGGGCACAGTGCTGGCTCAGGGGCACTGGCTGCCCACCAGCACTCCCAGGGCCTTCTCAGCAGAGCCACTTCCCAGCAGGTCAGCCCCCAGCGTGTGCTGGTGCCTGTGCTGGTTCCTCCCCAGGGGCAGGACCTTGCACTTGCTTTTGTTGAATTCCATGAGGTTCCCCTCAGCCCAGCTCTCCAGCCTGCCCAGGGCTCGCTGGATGGCAGCACAGCCTTCTGGCGTATCAGCCACTCCTCCCAGCTTGGTATCATCGGCGAACTTGCTGAGGCCACACTCCATCCCTTCATCCAGGTCACTGATGAATATATTGAGCAGGACTGGACCCAGTACAGACCCTTTTCTGGTTTTCTTATAGACTACTTTTACTGGACGGCTGTTTGTTTTGTTTTGTTTTGTTTTCAGGGATAGTCATAACAGGTAGTCAGGCTTACTTAATGTGCCTATGTGTCGAACCCGAGACTCTCTATAGAGCACTTGTTTAAATCCCTCTGGTATGCTTTTTGCCCTGCCCCAGATTAACTGAGGCCAGGACGTCTAGCCTTACTACTTCAGCTTACCATCTACTCTTCCAATAGGAGTAAATGTTTTCTTGGTCTTTTTTGGTACCAGATGGTACAAAACACCATAGAACTTGGGTACTGTTTTTATTTTGGATGCTCTGACAGTGAAGTTTATCCACAGTAGAAGTTTTCCTTCATTGCTGAAGATGTCCCAGCCCAGTGGAGTATTTCTGGGTTGTCACCTCTGAGCAGTATCCCACTTTTCCAGCCTGGGTTTCAGTGTAGGGAGTGGTAAGTGCTGCTCCTGATTCTGATGCACAGCTGGGGAGAAGGAAGAAGGCCTAAGCAGTGTTCCATTGCTTTGTAGTGATGTTTTGGAGTTTTGGGGGATTTTGGTTTTGTTTTCTTTTTTTTTATCGTTGCACTTGTGATGCCTAATGCTTTGTGGATTACCCTTTCAGACTGCATTCTGTACTGCCTTCGGCAAGAGTTGTTGTTTTGCATTAGGTTCTGAAGATGTAACTCTAACTTTGAACACCTCCTTTTGACTTAGTGCTTTAGCTCCTTTGTCCTCAGACCTTGTCTGCTCATCTAACTTCACCTCAGAGGCCTGTGTGAATTTTCCTCATTTGATCATATTTCTTTTGATCCCTGCATCCCTTTTTTAGCTACCAGAGGCTAGATTTAGAAACACAAGAGTGTGTTAGTCTTTACATCTTCTGCAGAGAAGAATGTTATGTTTTGCTCATATTCTTGATTTTCCTCTGCTCTTCCCTGTGAAACATTTGGGCATGCTTATTGTGAAGGAGATTGTGCAGTATGAAGTGGTTTGAGTGGCTCCTGGGAAATAATGCTGCCATTTTGTCAAAAAGCTTTGTGTGAAGTTCTTTGGGATTCTTCTGCATAGAGTACTGTATGCTTATTAATTTAGGGCTGGCAGTGTGTTATTCTCCATTTCACCTGAACAATTGGGACACCTGTGTGCCAAAAAGATTGAAAAACAATCGATTTTGCTACTATGTGCCTGAGATCACCTGCATTTTCTTTAAATGTTGTCCTGACGCTCATTTAATGTTTTAGTTTCTCCTCAGTTTGTGTTGGTGTGGAGCTTGAGATTTAAGGGTTAAAGGTAACTATCCTATTGGCAGTGCTTTCCTCTTAACTACCACTCAAGCTTTCTGTATCAAAATGAAACTAAATGAGCTGCTTATCTCAACATACAAGTGGATGTCCTTTTCTCTGCCTTCTCCCAGATAATAAATTTATCCTTGTCTTTTTCTGGTAAAGTTTTTACTTCTACTAAATTATAGCTGTCACAACAATGTATCTTTAACTTCTTTAGTATCAAGTGGGCCAGCTGTATTCTGTGGCAGAAGCCAGTAAAAATGAAACTGGTGGAGGTGAAGGAGTGGAGGTCCTGGTGAATGAACCCTACGAAAGAGATGGAGAGCGTGGGCAGTACACACACAAGATCTACCACTTACAGAGGTACGTGAAACATTTTATTCCCCGAGTCGGGCAAAGTTCCCCGGGCAAGAGGAACTGGAGGAAGATGCAATCGGGTTGCAGCGACTGTGAAATCACAGCTTATATAGAGGCTGAAGGACGTGGAGGTAAGACAGGAGTATAACAGGAGCTGGCACGTGATACAGCTGGAAGTGAGCATCACTGGTATGCCTGTAAGCGTGGCTGGTGTCCCAAGAAAATCTAGCTCTGAGCTTTTCAAATCAAATATGGTCCTGGTACCCAGTATTTTGATACTTAAATTTGGCTAGAGAGCAAAATGCCTCCTAGATTTCAACCTGTTTTCAGCCTCCCTTTTTTTTTCCCCTTCTTTTTTTCTTTCCTTTCATTATGTAAAGATGGTTTAGATTAACCTGTCCAATTCAGCAGTCTCTGGAAATCATCGCAGAGTCGCACACGTCCACCAGTGTGCACGTGTCCAAGACTCTATTGTCTGCATTTCGGGTGATATTCTGCCTGTCTCGGAGCGTCTGGGCCATAGCTCTCATTCCATGTATTTCTTATCAATGCCTTCCTTCCTATATCCAAATTCTGCAGCAAAGTGCCAACGTTTGTGAGAATGCTGGCCCCTGAAGGAGCTCTGAATATACATGAAAAAGCATGGAATGCCTATCCCTACTGCAGAACTGGTGAGTGTGTGTGGAAGGATTGTGGGTTGCTGGCTTTGTGCTTTCTTGGGGGTGGGAGGGTAGGAGGGGATAATGAAGGAGGCAACCAGTAAGGAAAATATTTGAGCTCTTTACCTTGGACTTCTGTTCTCTAAGCCCTTTCTGTGGTCAAGAAAAGCAAAATATAGTGCTGTGGAGTTAAAAGAAATGCCCTTGTCTGCTGTGCTGCTAATGAATGACAGTGGAGAAGAACAGACCAAGAAATGGGTGTTAGTCCTACTAAAGGAGCAGATGTGTAACACTAGTGAAATGAGTGTATGAGGGGTGATTTTACGTGCTCGAGCGCAGCATAGCCTGGCGGGGAAAAAAATGGAAGGTGCAAAAGGGGAACAGGGAAGATCTTGGTTGCCTCTTGCTTAGTGCAGTTTGATGGGAGCAGCAGTGTTATGTGGTTGATATTTGCTCAGTTGTGGTATCCAAGGTTAGTGAAGGTTGAACAGGTAATGCTGCAGTTGCTTCTGGGCTGGGAGCTTGACACAGATATCCAGACTTCATCGAAGTGTAAAGTAAAGCCATCTGTAAAGTCTGGCGTGAGGCTCTGGAAGCTGTGCAAAGTGGTGAAATAATGTCAAACTCATTTTCTACAGGAGTGTTTAGTATCTTCTTTACTCGCTGAAGTTATCAGCTGCAGTGTTTAACCACTACTGTTTTTCTGGTCTTTGTTGCTGTAGGAACTGCAAATTTGACTTTGCCTCCAAACTTGTATAGTATTTTTGGCTGTGTTTTATGCTGTCTGTATCTTTGAAGGATTCATTTTCTGCTGTGTGGTAGTGGTACAGTTGCTATGGGAACCGTAAACTTAAAATTTCCAACTGTTCTTGAAACTCAATATAGAAAAATTTATTTTTCAACAATTTACTTAAGAGAATTTTAAATGAAGTGTTTTAAAAGAAGGAAAAAGCTTTGCAGTGGGGGAGGATAATGTTATTTCAGTACATGAAATTACATGCAGCAGTCTAGTGGAATGGGTATTTCGAATACAGAATTCAGATACCGTCATCATCAACTGCAGAATAAGTTTTTAATGTGTCACATAATTCAAGATGCTGAAACAAAGTTACTTACAACCTATCTTTTCCATTTTATGCCATTTCCTTGCTGCGTGTCACTTAAATTAGCTCATAAATGTCTCATGTGAAGTAACGCTGAACTGGTTTAAACACAAACAGTTCTTTCATTGATTCTTCAGATTGTGGAAATAGATCTGACTAAGTTGACTCCAGTAGGTTTTGTTAGACATAATGCCTAGCTATATCCTCCTCCTCCTCTTTTTCTTTTCCACCAATTTCTGAAACTAAGGTATGGAGTTAGCTTGTTTTGTCAGTCTTACCTGCTTATCCTTCAGTTACACGCTGCTCACATTCCACTTAAGTGGAAAAAATGTGATACTAAAATCAAGTACAAGGCTTTTCAACACAGTTGAAGAAATTTCAGGTTTTGGTATGCTGGAAATGATAACATAACAAAAAAAATATCCTCAACTGCAATAAACACCAATATAACATGAGATAGAAAGTGCTTTGTCGTGGGGGTTGGAGCAGAAGGCAGTTTTTGTGCGGAGGCTGACAAATCTGTTTAGAGAGTCTGCCAGCCCAACGTGAATCAAGAAAAGCTCAGAAAAGTTGCTGCAACCTTCACTTGCTGGTGCTGGGCAGGAGGGAAGAACCCATGTAACGTGGTGTAGGCTGCCTTGTGCATCATCATTTTACTTAGGGACACACTCGGGTATTTTGATCATATGTGAGAAGACTTGGATGGCCTCATGGGAATCTTTGGGCAGCACAAAATGCCATGCTGGCTTTCAGTCCTTCCACTAGAGTTTGAAACTTAAGAGCCAGGGACACAGTAAGAACTAAACCTGGTTTGACTGTGTAGGAGTTAGTGGTACCTCTCTGCCTGTGCCCTCCCGTACCAAGGTGGCATTAGCATGCTGCTCTCTGGAGTACTGCTTACTTCCATATCAGCTGTCACATAGAGCCTTTTAAGTTTGGATAAAGCAGCCCTTTTAGTTAATTGTTCATCGTGATATTTTTTTTTAATTATATGAGATTATCCTTCTTACATTTCCCTATATCTCCTCTGAAAAGCTCAATTATTACTTTAATATACATATTATATACCATTATCAAAGCAGTACTGAAGGTTGAGGGAATTTAAATGCCTAGCTTATAACTTCCTGCAATTCTGCACACTTGTTTGTGCTGTAATATGTGGGTTTTATGTACTTTGAATGGAAGCCTTGCTTTGCTCCTTTGAGAGTGTGGACCGTAAATGAGATTGTTGTTGTATGCATT